>JXSR01S015686.1:0-11163 GCA_000969725.1 Ophiothrix spiculata
TTGTGTATACATTATTGACTATTTATGACGTTTGATGACATGAGATTATTTTACAAATAAACGCACAAAGCCTTCGGCTTTGTGGAAAAGAGAAAAAAAAAGTGATTACCAGGACACTGGGAGCTCAGAACATGGAGGTTTTTGTCTTATGTTTCCTTATTACTTGTTTTGTTTGTTTTGTTCTAGGATCCCTATGAGATCGGTGTAATCAGACAGTTTCCATTCTCCTCAAGTCTAGCGGATGATTGTGATAACCAGGACACTTGGAGCTCAGAACATTGAGGTGTTTGTCTTATCTCTTTGGTTTGTTTTGTTCTAGGATCCATATGAGATCGGTGTGATCAGGCAGTTTCTGTTCTCTTCAAGTCTACAACGGATGAGTGTGATAAGGCTCACAAGCTCTAAACCTGATCTAGATAATCCAAAAGTTTCTGTTATCTTATATTTCCTGATCTCTTTGGCTTGTTTTGTTTTAGGATCCATATGAGATTTGAGTGATCAGGCAGTTTCTGTTCTCCTCAAGTCAAGCCTAAAAGGATGATTGTTGGTGTACTCTATTATACTGTGCTTATCCTGTACCTTAATGATCATGATTGGATAAACGTACACCCCTGTTCAAACATGAAATATTCCAAATCCAGAAAAGCCACGCGTCCAATGTGTGCATATATCTACATCGAGCCGTGATTTTCAATGCGTGGCTCCACTGCGTTTGCGCTGAACGCTTTGTCATATATTGTCTCATACTGGATAGCCAAAATGCCATATTAGGTAGTAAAATCACTTTCAGTGACTACGAATGTCCAATGTTTGTCTTCATTAGTTAAGTTTTTAATTGTTTCTCTTCAAGTCTACAATGGATGAGTGCAATAAGGCTCACAAAATCCAAAACCTGATCTTGATAATCCAAGTAAAGTTTCTATTACCTTATATTTCCTTATCTCTTTGGTTTGATCAGGCAGTTTCCGTTCTCCTCAAGTCTACAAAAGATTAGTGTGATAAGGCTCTAAGCTATAGATAATCCAAAAGTTTCTTTTATCTTATATTTCCTTATCTCTTTGGTTTCTTTTGTTATAGGATCTACAAAGGATGAGGGTGATAAGGTTATAAGCTATAGATAATCCAAGTAAAGTTTCTTTGATCTTATATTTATCTCTTTTTTTATTCTTTGTTCTAGGATCCATATGAGATCGGTGTGATCAGACAGTTTCCATTCTCCTCAAGCCTACAAAGGATGAGTGTTATTACCAGGACACTGGGAGCTCACAACATGGAGGTCTTTGTCAAAGGATCCCCGGAAATGGTGGCATCATTAGCAAACAAAGAATCAAGTAAGGTGCCTTTCATATATTGCTTTTATAAAATCTTATGACTCTAAGGCTTGGTCACACATCAACGTGCAGAGCCCAACATAACATACACTATTTTAATGGTCATTGATATACATATTTTTATTGATTACCAAAACAGTGTATGTTTAAGGCATACGTTTTGACTCTACACGATGATGTGTGACTGAGTCTTAGCAAACAAACACCTTACGTACAAAAGTTACAAACACCAACTTATGGATAACGAATTGAACATATGCTTAAGGGACACAACTGTAAAGATTGCGAATTGAACATACTTGTAACAATCAAATAATGAACAACAATGTTTGAAACAAGTTGGTGTTCGTTAGACATATAATAATATCGGCCATGTATATAATGCTTATGTTCCACAAGTGATGTCTTGTAGGTACAAGTGATCTTTTCTGTGCATTGAAACTCGACATATTCTGATTTGTGATGAAAAGAACATGAAGAAGTTAAGACACGGTCACATAGAATATCAGTTTTCATTAAAATGTGGCATATGCCATTTTTCTACTGAGCCACTCAATTACTTTTACCAATGGAGGAGCTTTGAATAGATTCAAGCATTATACTTCATCTGACTTTGGACATGGATATTTATTTAAATCCTTAAAATAATGTGATAAATCTGCTCATAACCATTAAATCTATGAAATTTAAAATATGAAAGTTGATAAATCTTTTGTATTCCCTTTTTACATTGTATAGTACCTTTAGATTTTCAAGAAGTGCTGAAGAAATACGCCCAACAGGGTTATCGAGTCATAGCTTTAGCCTGGAAACCAATGAGTGCTCAGGTTTCATGGAGACAAGTACAACATATAGCGAGGTAAGACTGATGAGGTGGGAACTTTGAATATGTGCAAGGCTAAATTGAAAACATTGTTTAGGAATTTAATTTTATTCTCAATACATACATTTTTCAGAAAGATTTTTGTTGTTTGAACGGCTAAAGCCTTCCTCGCACAATAAAGATATGCAGACGTATCATTGTTGATTTGTGATGAATAGCTCTGTAGCGTGTTTGAATATGTAAATCATGATATTTGGGACCAGAAATGAAACACATTGACGATCTGCTATAATGAAATTTCAGTCTATATAAGACTTTGCAGAGTGTGAGACAACCAATATATTCAGAGAAAAATGATTATTTCAATTTTCATGACAGTAAACTGCAGTGGAACCTTGTTAATATAAAATCACTGGGACCAAATATTTTGGTTATTAGGATTTGGTGTTATCCATCTGAATACACATACAGCGTGTTTCTATTAATTATTCGGTATTTATCCGGATAAAATTTACCCGTATAATAGCGGTGAGCGTCGAGTTTCTATTAGATTACAGTTTGCGCAAAGTGAACAGGGTCGAGTGACCTTTACAAATTGCCGGATAAAAGTTCTTTGACCTAGTTTACCGCAAAGTATTGAGTAGAGATTGTGTCTAAACGATAACGCGAAAGCACATGTGGACTCACGCTGCGTATTCCACTGCACGTATGTATTTGCGCCTACGCGTTATACCTACGTGTCACTAACAAGTCGCTCATCAACGCGTACGCACACGCAGTGTGTGAGGCGTGACGAAAATATCGAGTTGAATGTACATAATACATCCCAAAAATGGATGTACATTCAAAACTATTATATCTGTAATTTGCCCCATTGTCGATTTCTGGTTTTTCACCGGAAAATGTGATGGCTTCAGTTTCTATTGCCGTCTTGCGGTATTTCTCACCGCTATTATCCTGCAAAAAGCAGGATAAATAGCGGCTTAACTTTAGCCGCTAAAAAGACGGATAATGGCGTAGAATGCCTGTTTCTATTGAATACTTCTACTCCATTAGCCGGTTGCTTCCGGAAAATGATCTTTAATAGAAACAGCCTGATAGACAATCAATACTTGGACTAAACAGCCATTTTATGTAATCAGGGTTTTGTGCTGACAGATTTTGTGTTAATAATTATGGTAATATGCCAAGAAAACTTAACTTTTGTTAAATAAGGAAATAGACTCATCAATGTTGCCAGAGATGATCAGACATATAACATCTAACATGGCTGATAATTCCAGATGAGATTTGTGCGAAAGGCCTTCAATCAAGTTTAGTAAAATTGGTGATGCAGAAGTTTTAACCTTCATTTGTGTAACTTAAATATTCCGAAACTTATGCTATATTTTATTTGCTTCTAGAACTGACGTTGAGTGCAATTTAAACTTTCTGGGGTTGCTGATCATGCAGAATGCCCTCAAGCCTGAAACAACTCCTATTATCAAACAACTTATAGATGCTGATATCAGGACTGTCATGGTTACTGGTGAGTATTGAAATTTTCAAATACTTCTACTTCTAATTAGCAGGATCCATATTTTTGGACGTAAGTGCCGATACTCTGGTCCTAGAGTTGATGACGTATTTTGACATACGGTCACGGTTGCCGGCGAAGGTTCCCCTACTCTTATTTCGAACGGCCATAGCCTAGCCCGTGACGTTCTTTTACATCCGACAGTGTGTCAGGAACACTTCAGATGGGACCGACGGCTTTACGTGCCCTCCGAAGCACGAAGCAAGTAAAGTTTCTTGCTAAGGGAAACAAGGAGACGTGCCGGGACCGGGGCTCGACCCCACGACAGATGTAGTTCATGTGATTACGAGTCCAACGCTCTAACCACTCGGCCACACTCCCCTCTACTGTATAATTTGCACACTTTGTAGGTAATTCACATTTGTGCGAAAATAAATACCATTAAAAATGGTTTATACAGGGTGTCCCAATAAAAATGCATCACTTTTATTTTTGATCATATCTCAGGAACCAATAATTGAAAATAAAAACGTTCTTCATAATACCACTTAGTATAGTGTAGTCTTTAATCAAAGAAATTTGAGCAAAATCCGTCTAGCCGTTCTTGAGAAAACAAGAACTTTGTAAGAGGACTCGATTTTACTCCATTCCAATGGGGTTTACCACAGTAAGTTATGTTTATCATGTTAATAAAGCACATCTTTTGTTACTATTGATTAATTTATTTTAAACCTGCAGAACAGACACCTAGATATCACAAAATATGGCACAGATATTAAAACATAATTTTGATATTTTTTTCAGCACTGAAAGTAGCACCGTAATTCAATTCGTAGGTTTTGCTGTTTTGCAGAGTTAGTTCACAGTTTCGCAAGCAAACTTAACCAAGGCACAGATTTCCTTTAATGCAAAGTCTATTTCAAAAATATTTTGTATCTTCTACGTGTTGAGCTTTTTTCATAAAAAAGTAAATCTTTATGATTGTCACTTGGCACTGCACAGAGAAAATATATGTTAAGAATATAACATTGTCAACATATTCAAATCAAAATAACGAAGCAGTTATTAACTTCCTCGCGAAAAGTGGAATGTCCGTTGGTCCATGATAGCTCACGTTGTATAATTTTGGTACAATTTCAAGTTACTTTCAAGCAACTCTGCCTTTCACATGTCCACAATCAGTTTCCAGATACCTTTGTGTTCTTATCATCATGATCCTGGTCCAATGATACGCTACATCCCGGACGATGATGGGAGTTGAGTGTGATCAAACAAGCTTGCAGGTTTTGATCAGGTTTATTCAAATTCTAAATTTTCTGTTGTTGTTGTTGTTCCTTTTGTTGTGGCTGTTGTTTTGTAGTTGCTTTCCTGTGAGGGTGTTTATCAATGAATTAAATGAGTTTTCCATTTAGAGCCGGCCTACTACTGCTGTAAGATGGTCATGTCAGATCGATGATAGTTGGAAATATGAGTTACTGTGGTAAACTCCATTGGAATGGGATAAAATTAGGTCTTCTTACAAAATTCAAGTTTTCTCAAGAACGGCTAGACGAATTTTGCTCAAAATTTCACTGATGATTGACTAAGCTATACTAATTATTATTATGAAATAAGTTTTAAGTTTTGTCTATTGGTTTCTGAGATATGATCAAAAATAAAAGTGATGCATTTTTATTGGGACACCCTGTATATACCGCTGCACAAAAAATCACTGGTGCAAAATTTAAAATGCGCAAATTGGCTGTGCACATTTACGTTTTCAGTATCTTTTTATGTAGAAAAATAAGCCAAGCTCGATTAAATTTATGCTTTAATTGCTACTGAATAGAAATGACTAGCTACTACCACTATGGTTTGAATCTAAAGATTTAGCTTGAGCTCAGAGTTGTAAGTTAGTTTCTTAAGCAATATGGAAGAAGCTAAACTTGATAGGAGTTAATTCTTGCAACCAGGTCTTCTCTAGGTCTAGGCGTATAAAATCTTCATGATTTTGCAGGAATTCTTGCAATGTTTTGGTCAAAATTAGCAAGAATTCCAGCAAATAAGCCTTTTATTTTAAGCAGTTTCCTGCAAAATATGTTATTCGCATTTTCATGCCTGTTGGTTCTACAAAAAATATTAACTTTCACTGATGGTTTTAAGATTAGGGTCAAGTTTTTGGTCTTGCTTTATAATGTAACCTTAAGTGAAAGCAAAAATGTAAAATCAGGATAAAGGTCTCCAGAGTTAGTTTTAGGGTTTGAGTCAAGTCATGCAGGGTTTGTAGTCTCTTCAATTTTGATACCAGAATCATGAAGTGTTATTCCCATAATTAATACTCTTCAAAAATGTCTATTATAGGTGATAACATGCTTACAGCTGTGAGTGTTGCAAGGGATTGTGGGATGGTATCACCAAGGTCAAAGGTCATCATGGTGACTGCTACTGCTCCTGTGGGTAGCAATGATGCACAGATAGAATGGAGTTATGACACAGCACCTCAGAAAGAAATGGACCAAAGCGATACCGGGAATATGCAAATTCATAATGAGGTAAAGTAAAAACTGAGAACAAAAAAAATCAAAAAGTTTGTTTGTACCATTCGTGCCCAAACCAAAATACTGTATGAAAAATGTCAGTACCAAAATGCTACTCGTTCTAATTGTGTGATATGGTTTTTCATAGCACCGTGTGGAGCGAAAAACTCCTTTTTAGAAATGAACTGTGTAGGGCTGGACATAGCACCCGCCCGACAGCCAATTGTGGGTATACCTTTGGTGTCCAGCGGGTAGAATAGAAAGTTACATGCCCGGCAAGGCAGGTAAATTTGTTGTCGATTTTGAGTGTATGTAGAATAACAAACAATGATCTCATTAATGTACCTATACTACGTAAGTTTTTTTTTATAGTTTTCCTCATATGGAATATTCTATACAATTTATGCCAATAATTATATTCTTTTAATGCACCATCTACGTAATAATGACTTCTTTTTGTAGAATTGTTAAAACCATGTGAAAAGGTTTTGTTAAGACAAATCCAGTGATTACTCGCATTTCGACCTCACGATCAGAGGTCTTGATCACAAGTGTCGTCCACTGCTGTTTAAATTTAAATAGCAGAGGGTTGTATAACTGATCTAAAGAAAATACACCTTTGTTACAGTTGATTACATTTTGGCCCCGTTCATTTTAGAATGTTTCGTACAACAAACAAATATGGATGATTGTAGATTAAAATTTACACTTTTCAATTTCACAACCAAACCATCTTGTAGCAAACTAAACTAAAGGAACAGCAACAAAAATATCCTAATTAGCTTTTTCTCTTTAATGAATTATTATTTTCCTTTATATTTGCAGTCTTACCAAAGCAATAATAGTTCAAATAACAGTGATGATGATTATCACTTCGCTGTCAGTGGGAAGTCATTTGCAGTACTAAAGTCTCACTTTCCTGAACTCATCCCAAGGGTAAGTGTCGCTTATTGTATGCATGTAGTTAGGGTTGATGGCAGCTTGCCTATAGTGATGATGATGATTAATACTTGGCTTTGGAAGTAACAGTTTATGTATACTGCACTCATGTCCCCTTTCCAGAACTCATACCTTCTCTGTAAAGATGAGTTTTGCAATATTTTGTGCACGGATTCCATGCTTTTTGTTAGGACATGCTCACCACGTCTCTCTAAATGAAAATCTCATCTGTTATGGTTCAAGTTTTGTTTTTGAGTATAAACCTTACCACAAACACATAAAATGACAGGATATTTATTATTGAAAAGTAGATCATGTATTGTCAAAGAGCAGGTGACAGGCTGTTCCAAACTTACATGAACACAATACAAGTAGCCATGATGCCTCAGATAAAACCTAGTATTGATAAAATCATCTTTGACCCAATCAGATATCTCAACCAAACCATAATTTAAACTTTACATAATAATACTTTGACTGAAATGTAAGAGAAATGTCAAGACTCGATTTTTGCTAATCACAAAATCACATTTTGATATCAACTTTTATTTACAGATAGTACAGAAGGGGACTGTGTATGCCCGCATGTCACCTGACCAGAAGGCCCAACTAGTAGAATCACTGCAAGAATTAGGGTAAGGAAGCTTCTTATATATATCCAATTATATAATATGTATTTTACATGTTTTTGTATAGTTCCAGGAATGTGAATGAAATGCAGAGGTTAATCAAATTAGACGTGACGGACCAAGTATACTTTCGGTCCTATCCAAAAGTTTCCCGCTAAGATTTTTTAGCTTGCTCCAGTTTGATCAATTTTGACAAAGTTAAAGAAGTGTTGACACCTAAACCACGAGCTGAGGCTGAAAATTGGCTGAAAAGGCAAGAAAACACATGTAGATGATACATTTTCAGAAACCTGTTGCGCTAATTTCTCCTTGCTCCTGTGCCAATGGCGCACCATACGGCCTTAGCAGGAACACTGGTTGGGTCATGGTTAGGTCCCATCAAGTATTTGATGGGACCTAAAGTATACTTTTTCCGACTTGACTACTTATTGTTAGGAAATATGAGGAAGGGCTGTTTCCACAAATCAGACTGCTTTATCTCTCTTTCAAAGTAATTCCTTCAGACTTGAGTATTGTAATGTTGATGTGAAGCAGGATTACTGTATGTCATGGCAGCAAGCCGTAGGTCAAGAGAAGCATATACGATAGTCTCTTGTGCAACGTTGGCCGGTATTTAACTGTCTGGTAAAAAAAGTTAAAACCTGGTAAAAACAGGGAGGTTTTTACCACCTTTTTCGGCAAAAACTGGCAAAACTTAAAAATGGCAAACGCTTGAAACTGATTAAAAACTTTATAAATTGTTATCTTTTATGTTTAATAAAACCCAGGAACACAATAATTTCTACTTTTATGTTTAATAAAACCCAGGAAATTACAAACAAATAAATATGAACGAGTGTCACCGGAACCTTAAGTCTAATAATAAAAGAACTGTCAAAGTGCTAAGGTACATGTAAAATGTGGCTTAATTGCTACTTTTTGAATGCAGCTATCAAGTAGTAGTAGTAGTAGTAAGCCAAGATTTTAGACCCGGTTTATCACCATCACAGGGGTGGCCAGATTCACCTCACACTCGCGGCAACTGCAGTCCCTCCCTCCACCTCACCCAGTTCAAATCCAGGCTATATTGTTTTGGTGTATTATATCTCATTTTACTACTTATTGGCAGTTCATTTTCATCTTATTGATGAAATTGTTACATTTAAATTGTAGTAAATCAGTACATGGGAAAATTGGATTTGAATGATGGGCCATGAACATTTGCTAGTTTTCGCCGGTTAAAACCATTTTTGCCGTTTTCATGTTTTAACCGGCAAGTGGCAAAAGCTAGTTTTAGCCAGCTAAAAGCCAACTCTAGTGTAAGAACACTACTACAATTATGGTTCAAATAGATTTAAAGTATAACTATCAGTGCCAAACAATTGTTCATGTTGTTCTTTGTTATTAGGAAAACGTTTAACTGTAAAGGTTATCAAGTAGTAAAATTATTTTGTGTGGCTTCAACCCATATTGGGTTTTTTTCCAAAGACACAACACCAACATTTTGATATTAGTTATCTTATGTACATTTACATTACACATTTAAAACTGAAGAGCTTAGAGGAAGAAGTGATCAAGTGCCAAAATATTAGTTTTGAGTTATGAGCGTTTAAAGTTCTGACTTTTTTATAACTTCTAAATTAAGAGGGGGTTTGAATTTGTATTAGGCATATGTTATTATTAACAGAAGTTGAACAATTACGGTGAATTAGAGGTCTGTATCGATTATTGATTTTCTGCAATCAATAGTCACTTGACCACTTCCACTAAAATTATGGTTGCTAAACAAATAATTGTAAATATTTTAAAACAAGTAATCCAAATATTCTCATAGTATATGTTTTTTGCAGGGGCGTTGGAAGGAAAATAAAAGTGGTGCGGCCACTGGTAAAAGTGGTGCGGCCTGTGGCCCATTAGTTCTCAAAATAAGTAAACAACTAAGCCCCAGAAGAAAGTAGATACTAAAATGATTATATACAGTACTATTTTATGGTTATTGATGCTAGGACCATAATAAAACATATTAAATTAATTTTTTTATATTTTTTCTGGCTGAAAAGTGGTGCGGCCAAAGCCCACATGGCCCACATGGTTCCGACGCCCCTGGTTTTTTGAATCTGCAAGTCAAGGCGAACAATTTCAGATGTCATTCACGCCAATCGGACCGATCGATTGCATCGATTTTTAATTTTTTCTTCTCTACCAAGCCCTGAAGATATATAAAACCATATGACAAAACGAGTAATTTGATATGTTACTTGACATATTTTGAAAGTTTCTCATATTTGACCCAAAATTCACTCAAAAGTGAAGACCCCTTAGAGAGGGTTAATCACACAAAAAATTGTCAAAACATTTTCTGTCCTACTGTGACCTTAAAACTACGGTACCAATAACTCAATTTTGTCAAAATGGCACTTGACCACTTCTTCCACTTATGTCTTCAATACTTGCTGGGTTTGTGCAAAATTATTTGTGTTAAATATAAGTTACTTTAGCTTCTTGCTAGTATAGTTAAAATATATGCTTTTGGATTTCAGATATGGTGTTGGCATGTGTGGTGATGGTGCCAATGATTGTGGAGCCTTGAAGATGGCACATGCAGGGATATCCCTGTCTGAAGCTGAAGCATCAGTCGCATCACCGTTTACTTCTAAAACAGCAAATATATCATGTGTGCCTACAGTTATCAGGTAAGCTGAAAGTGGTAGGTATGTCTGGTGCAAAGCACAGGATTTTGGGGTAAAGTGAACTGATTTTGTGAAAAGAATTAACCTTTGAATTGATTTTGGGGGTCTAGTAAAACGAAAAGTTTTTGCCAAAAAATTACTGGTTGCAAGATGTTATTTGTATTAACTATTTCTTGAAAAAGAAATCGAGAATTTTCTTTCAATTTTAAAGTATTATTGTAGACCACTGCTTACGGGATTCCGAATACCATCGTCAAAACAATCAATACCATGTACAGCAGCACAAAAGCAGTTGTGTTATCACCAGATGGTGAAACTGAGGCTTTCGAGATATTAGCAGGAGTGCTACAGGGCGATACTTTAGCACCTTACCTGTTCATCATTGTGCTATATTATGTGATGAGAATGGCAATCAGAGAAGACAAGGACATGCTGGGCTTTACAGTAACACCTCAAAGAAGTTGAAGGCACCCTGCAGAAGTCATAACCGACCTAGATTTCGCAGATGACATTGCCTTGTTATCCGACACATAACAACAAGCTCAAGAACTGCTGACCAGAGTTGAGGATGCTGCTGCAACAGTTGGTCTTATGATGACTGCTTCAAAAACCAAATTCATGGCATATAACATCAAGACTGATGTTGCACTGTCCACAATAGAGGGAAGCCAACTAGACCAGGTCCAAGACTTTCAATACCTGGGCTTTTGGGTAGATGAGTCAGAAAAGGATTTTCATGT
>JXSR01S015687.1:31183-48230 GCA_000969725.1 Ophiothrix spiculata
ATGAAACACAATTTTCAGTGTGGAATGAGCCTGCTAGTGATTCATTACCGTAAACTGTATATCTTAGTCTTTTGAATTTTGTCCCACTGCTAAGGATTGTGGGTTATGGGGGACACTCAGTCTCATTAAACCGGTCGGCTCAAGTTTACCGACGGGCGGGATTTTTTTGACCGACGGACGGTCAGTAATTGGGGGGGGGGGGGGCACTGCATTGACTTAAATGTTAATATTCCATAATCTCTTTGCATTTACTGCGAACAAATTGAAAATCCAATATGTTCTCAACCTAGCGATGAGTTATTCCTAAAACACACTGCAATAGGTCAGTGAGTATGAATCAACCAATATGAAACTGAGGTTACACCGCTACTGTATTCTGCAATAATTTGTCTCTCGACGACTTTTTTATTAGAAGGCCTTTA
Organism: Ophiothrix spiculata; assembly: GCA_000969725.1. NCBI lineage: Eukaryota > Metazoa > Echinodermata > Ophiuroidea > Amphilepidida > Ophiotrichidae > Ophiothrix > Ophiothrix spiculata. The sequence continues at coordinate 31,606 of JXSR01S015687.1, forward strand.
TAAAAAGTTGTGATTATCCTCTTCTTTAAAGTGCATCATGTTTAGCCAGGGAAAGGAAAATAAACTATTTGTGGCAGGATTTCTACGTGGTGTTTCCCCATACAGTGCAATGTTTTTATTGCTTCTTTCAGTGTTGATTTTAGAGCTACTGAGATCGCATATTAATGACATTATGTGAAGTACGTAAAACACCTACTGAATTCAAATATTATCGACTTTACCAAACTTCAATTTTGCTGACATGAAGATACGCACATTCACACTATAAGAAATTCTGGGCTATAACCTCATTAAAATTGATGCTATATTAGGTTTGCTTGTTATGTTATGTTACGTTATGTTACGTTACGTTACGTTATGTTATGTTATGTTATGTTATGTTATGTTATGCTATGTTATGTTATTTCCTAGGGCGAACATTGAATCGACTTGCAATATAGGATATATACAAGGCTCATACAAGGTCGCCACAAATTGTCCGATTGATTGAAAGCAGTAGTATCAAAGATTCTGTAAATATTGTTGACAAAAGAAACTAAGACTGAAAGGCTTTCAAAAACTAATGAAGACATGTACGCAAGATACCGAGCTGTAAGGTTGCAGTTGGTTTTTTTACATTTACTCCATTCATTACGTTGGCTCACTGTGCTTCCAACACACTGTTGTTTGCCAAACATTGTAACCAAAAATTAATATTTTACTTCACAAAAATTTGAAAAAAGGACAAATAACTGGAATATATTGCATAAAAATAATGTTTTTTTAACCCATTCTCAAAATTTATTTTTTATTTTGGTTGAAAATTATTTACTTTTATGCCCGTTTATTGATATTTTGTAAATTCAGATTTGTGCAAAAATGAGGGCGCTATACATATTTCAAATTATTGATTAAATTTGATTATCAATTATGTTGTTTGATTTGTGATTGATTTGTGATTAATCTTTCAGAAAATGATAGGCATACTGTTCTTTACGTCAGACGCTTCATTTGGGTATATATTTTCAGTAGTATTTAATGAATAGCGCCATCTATTTTAACATTTACAAGTATAATATATATTGGGTTCAAACAACAATGGACATTTCTTGTTCTTGTAAGTATATGCTTGCAATATATTAAAGATTCTGTGGCTTGGTATTTGAATGCGCGTAAAAGTAAGGCGCTGTGTAACATTTCAAATTAGGTAACTAAATTCAATATCTCTCAATTAACTCTCGGGGAATAAACGCCAACAATAACAAAACAATAGAAAAAGTCTCTAAAGATATATGCCAGGAAATGTTTAATTATATCTTCATGCCAAATAATATATTTTTAACGCCTTGATGATGCGTAGATTTACCTTATTAAAGAGCAAATGAAAATATTAACCCTGGTCTTATACCAAGGTATTTTGGAGCGTTTAATATCAAATTGACAAACAAAAAGAGTAGGTCTCGTCTTGTGATTAATACCAAAATCATGAAAATCGGCCAATGCGTTACGTAATTATGACGTCATAAGTACTTTCGAATCGAAAAATCACGATTTTAAGCAAAATTGCTACAGTGGAACAGGCCTTATTTTCCCTAATTTCAAATGACTATAATATTATTATGTTACGCAGTACAAGTTTGATATTTTAAATATATATTAACCAATATATGCTTATATGCTGAAAATTTGAAGTTCATTGGTTTACTAGAAGCTGAGATAGCTTTCACATGAAAGCTTGTTTTGTAGTGGTCGAAAGTAGGATATTGCTGACAAGGCCAAATATTAAGCCAATCAATGGTGCGTTTATAGAATGTGTCAGCTGAATGATCAAGCCCTTTAAACACACACTATATATATACGTGTAATGGGTGTATGAATGGTGTTGTGAGCAATGCTAAACAATTGGGTAACTAATGGTCTGGAAAAAACAATAGCTGTAAATTGCTAACAGAATAGTAGGGCCTTTAAATTAGTCCATTATTAAGAAATATTAATTTTAACTGATTTGTTGTTTTTTTTCAAGACGAAATGGTACACAAGTTATCTATAACCATAGTCTACATACATTTATGATGAAACTTTGGTGCTTTACCTTGAATTTTCTGTTAAATTAGCAAAAATGTCAAAATGGTTTCCATGTCAAAACACAATTTAACAGTAATTACGTTGTAACTTCAAAAGTATGAAGTATTTCAAATATCTGTCTAACAGATTTTTTAAACATGTTTTTCTGTATCATTTAAAACCAAAATTAGAAAATTTAATAAAAATCTTAAAAAAATATAGGTAATTTCAAAAATTGTGTTTTTTTGCACATTTTGGGGTAAAAAGGAGAACTACGCAAAATAATCAAAATCCGTCTAACAGAAATTTTCACCATGTAGTATCAAACTGTCTGAATGCAAAATTTCCAAATTAACGTCAAGATTGTCAAAAATATAGGAATTTATAGATTTTCCTGTTTTTTGTTTCAAATATGCTAATTTTATGTAAATGATGATATTCAAAATTAAATTTTGAACATAATTTACATCTTCTAAGTGTAATGTTGAAAATACTATACAAGAAAAAGAGTTTAATTGAAATACAAACGAGTAGTTTATATTTTAGCATTGACCAGTAGGTTAGGAAAAATAAGGCCTGTTCCACTGTACTAAATCAAAATTATGTTGGAAATGGTTGTGTTAAATCCAGGACCATACCTTGAAAGCTATTTTTCAGAATGGCGACTTATATTTTTCTCGATATTGCTACCAATTAACCCCTTTAACACTTAAGTGACAAAGGTATTTCCCACCCGTTGGTGCCCAAGGTTGTGGGGGCTGGGGGGGGGCTACCAAGGGGGGATCCTATCATCCTAAGGACCCCCTTAAAAAATTCCAGCATGAATTTTACGTTGAAAGTCTGGTCAATGATAAAGCATGTAAAAAGGATCAAAATACAGAAAACAAATGAAAATCTGACGAACCTTTTCAAAATGGCGGCGTCAAACATTTTCCCGCCAAAATTTCGGGATACCCGCCAACAATTCAAAAACCGTGTTCCCGAAGGTATTTTCTCATGAAAATTTGCTTAAATTTGCACGTTGCAAGTACAATTACATTGCCAAAACAAAATAAAAAAACTTATTCGGTTTCGATTTTATGGGCAAAACAAATTTCAACAGGGCGCTCGAAAAATCACTTTATGCTAATTAGCACAAAAACAACTGTATCGATTTGACTTTTTTGGTCACTGAGGGACCCGCTGCGTTGAGTTTGACAATTAAATGGAGCGGCGATATAATTTTTTTCGCGTTTTCGCGCTACGATCGAAAACCTGTTGTAGGGCCCTAGGAACCCCTCCCTCCCCCCATTCCTGGTCACTTTAAACATTTTGACCTTGACGGGACACCCTGATCCCCTGAAGGTGGTACCTACGATTTGTTTTCGGTGAAATGACCGCAACAGATGAACTTAACCTTAGGTCATATTAGCGTATTTATGCTACAGGTAATCATTGGAGGGGATACCACCCTTGGTAAGACAGGAGTAAAAAATAACAAAGTTGGGTTGCCTCATCGAATAAATCTTTGTTCAAATCACTACTTCTAAAAAGTCACAAGTGCGAAAATTATATAGTTTGAGAAATTAAATCTTGTTTTTCATGTAAAATCTTATAAACAAAGGTTGGTCAGCTAATCATAATTGAAAACAAAATCGCGACATTTCAAGAATTCCAACTTATCTATTAATTGCATCATTTTTAACAGATACAGAACACAACTACAGCTGTTGAATGCGTCATCATATGTTGCCAAGACGTAATTTATCTGCAAGAGTTTAGAGTCCTTAGATTTAAATTATCAGGTTGTTTTATTAAACAAATGTGAATCGCGAAAATGGAGTGCCCGCTGATAATTGTCTTTGCAATATGTGACCCGTCATGTCGAAAGGTACCTTAAGATCGGCAAAATTAAAATAGATTTTTTGATCTCATCTGAAAGATTATATTTTAAGCTTTAAAATGACACCTTGCTTTTGGTGATTGGATGTTTGATTACAAAGTTACATCCAAATTGGTAAAAGGTATCGGACTGATTCCGAAAACTAAAGTTTTGAGAAAATCAAGTTTCAAGTTTCTGTACTGGTTAAACGTGAACGGAGAAAGGGTTTTTATCTCGGTTTTTAAAACATTTGTCTTATGTTTTGGATGTTGGAACCTGAATAATATGATAGAATACACTTCAAAGGTAACGTTTCTGATGAAATTAGAAATTCGACCTTGGACGTGATATTTGACTATGCTCAGCTTCAATGGCCTGTATCTCGTAATTTACTATGCCGGTATTAAGGTACCTTTCGATATGACGGGACACATATGTGCTATTCTATTCAATCATTTAGTTATTTTACAATGATCATATCTGTTCTTGAGTGCCCGAGTATTAACCGTTTAATGAGTGCTCTAGTTTGATTGTTTTATCTTTAACGATAGCAAGTACATCATTAAGATAAATTTTAACGGAATCAAGACAGCCTTAACTCCGCTATTTACAGACAAACGATAGCATCTTTTGTTTTGATTTGTCAGCTGCGTGGTACCATAAAATGAGTGGTAAGTCGCCAATCTGGCAATTCTTCAAAATGATGCATGTATTAAATCGTCATTTTCTTTCTATAAATTCTTCAAAAAACTTGTACAAACTAAAGTTTTTCATCACTCCTTTTTGCGACCGTACACCACAAACGAGTCTTAAAATCGGCAAACTTCAGTTTGCTCTCAATGTGAAAATACATGCACATGTAAGTTGTAATTTGACAAAATGTACTTTTTTAAGTCTCACAATATCTATGCTTTATTCAATACAACCGTTTCTTAAAGATTTGAAGCAAGCATACGTTTGAATTATCAAGCGTAAAGTAGGTTGATACAATGTAAATTTACGTTTGAAATCAAACGTACGCTTGATTCAATCAAGTCAAATCTTTGTGACCCGGGTCTCCTGGAATACACCAATTCTAAAAACAATAAACTCAATTAAAGTACATTTCCATGGACCATCAACAGAAACACATAAATCTCTGAGTGGTGTTGATCATCTTTATCTTAGTTTCAGCATTAACTCCATTGTCATTAACCGTTGAAAAACCATAACACGATTTGTAGATGAAGTTAATAGATGTGTCACTTTAATCAAAGCAGTTTTTGCACCATCTATATAAATATTATAAACACTTTAAAATCTAAATCGCTAAAATGACAATTTAAAACATACTTTGTTCAGAAACCAGATTCGTTACGATAGTCAATTGTCCACATTTTACTCTACAAAGGTTGACCATTGCCTACCGTAATTGAGGATTTGTTTTTGAATTTTTGTCTGGATAAGATGTGTATTCTAAGATTTTATCTAAGCAATTAAGATTTTATGATACCGAAAACGTCAAAAGTTTGCCTTTACTGGTTTGTGACGCACGGTCGCATATATTATTACTGTTGCGTGCTGTCTGCCTCATTCGATAATCCATCCCATTCATTCGTGAAATTATGTTTTGATAAAACTATCAAAGGGAGAAGTACTCTTCGTATTATATGTCCTACTTATCTATGTAGTTGATGGTTTTAGACAAAAACAAACAAACGGCGGAATTAGTGTTAAATCTGACATTCTGTTCCTTTTCTTTGAAAAAGATTTGATGATAAAAGCATACATATATGATGTTGGCTGTTGAGAACGATCCAACGTAATTATTTCAAATGTTTACGTAGAGTTGTCTTTACGCTAGTTTCTGTTGCGTGTGTTTTAATGTATCTGCTACTGCACCTACAAACTACTAATATAAATCTAATCAGTAAGTTCTTTTAGCAAACAAGGATGATATAGAGATCGGCCTACAAATTACCAATTTTGAGTATTTAAAAAATACGGTAGCAAATGAAACACATGATTTTTATAAAAGAAGCTGAACACTATTCATTTTATACATAAAGCATGCATTAATGTTAACATTTGGTTAAGAGTTCAAATCCACTGAGCAGCGTCTCCTTGGGCAAGAAACTTTACTCTTATTGCTCCGTGGTTCGGATAGTCAAGTTAAGCCGTTGGTCCCCTGTGCGAATACTCCTTCTTGGGGCGCTGCATACAGTGTATACCTGGTGAGTGGAATGTAGTATCGTTAAAAATATTATGTGCACAGCGTAAAATATAAAATAACATTGGCTATAAGATATTTTTATATTATTTAGCTGATGAGGGTTTTTTCTGAAACTCTTTATATAGGCCTATTATATTCATGAAATATCAGAATTGTCTTATAACTATATGTGATGGCTCACACCGAAAGGGGGGACTTTGAAGATGATATTAATTTTGATTTTTTCATTTCATCTGATGCAGAATTTTTTAAGCTTTAAAATGACACCTTACTTGTTGAAATTGATCTAGGCGATCAAATTTTACAACAGAAAATCTGCTGGAAATTCTTATTATTTTCTCTATTTTTTGCTGCCTATTTTCACCCGTATCTTGAAAAGTTTTCTGTCGCAAAGTCCCCCTTTTCGGTGTGAGTCATCACATATATGATTGTGACATGAGAAACGGGGAAATAAGATTTAATTTTGAAATTAGGTGCTTGCAAAAAGACAACACAGCAAAGAAAATGTATCTCACTGCATTGTCAATTATTTCAATTGACACATATTTTTACATGCTTGAGTTTTACATATAATGATAGATTGGAGTAGGAATTGAAAAGTTGAATATCTACGCATACATAGCCTATAATACGAACGTGAAAGAATGTTCTGATAGTGCTTGTAGATTTGAAGGGCATGATTGATATGCCTATCTCTACCCATAACCCCAACGTGAACAAATGAATCCTTAAGACTTGAATAGTCGTTGCATGATAATGACATTTGTGAATGTACTATTGAATATCATTAATTAAAAAAACAAGTAAGCCGGGATGAGGGGCCGCTTCCAAACTCAATCGGCGGTTGTCTGCCGGTTCTGACCGGTTTTGAGCGGTTGGCTGTTGTTTATTCCGGTTGAACCGACCAGAACCGACGGGAGAATCGACCATAACCGCCCAGAACCGACAGGCAACTGCTGGTTGAGTCCTGACACGGTTTCTAAATATATACACATTTTAAAACTGTAATGTTCTGTGAAACAAGATAACAGACACCTTTATTTTCTCAACTGTTCACGTGAACGCCTGCATAAAACGCCAGGTGACCTGCTTTCGGCCAATTACAGACGATAGATCACGCTGTACATGAAGGTTTACGAGAACGTTAAGACAACTAAAAGTAGCTAATACTATATCTAACTTTTTACGTTAAGTTGTGTAAAGTTCGTAGCCTAAAACTCACAAAACACCAATATCACGCTATTTGACAAGAAATCATACCTGGGCATCAATTTATTCGATAGAAAGCAGTCGCATCTAGCAGACACGATGCACGTTGACAAAGAAATTACTGAAAATGTTTTAAAAACCAATGAATTTCTGCATGTCAGCTACCTGTTAGCATTTCTGTCAGAGAAGAGGACAATATACCCATGTCAGAAATGACAACTGACAAAGGTACGCTCTTGTCAATGAAATACAAAATTGCACGCGAAAACAACTATTTAAAATTACTGTTCGAGGAAAACAAAATATCCCGTTCTTGAAAAAAAATTGTCATTGAAATGAAGCAACCCTGCACTGACGTAGGAGACCGTTATCTACCTTGTTTTTCTAGGATTTCCAAGAGATATTTAAAGCTACTTTGGGTTTATCCACAAGTGAATGCTTATCTTTCTCGACGTTTTTATTTGCTGATGGTAGCAACCAACTAATCTTCAAATCAAAGTGGACAAGGTAAGTAGTTTTTGCTTAAGAATTACAAATGCTTCATTTATCGTTATTTTTTTTAATGATTATTGTATATAAGCAACTACATGTTGTCCAACCAACTGATTCAAACAATAACATAACTGATTTTGAAATATGAAACCTCTCTCATCTTGTGTTGCTGTTTTAATCAGACAGTATTTGCACTTTGATTGATTTTTGTCTGGGCAATATATGCATGCCTGTCTAAAACAAAAAACTAGGCTAGTAGGTAACTATGCGGTCAAGAGGAATTACCTGTATATGTGACCGTCCAGCCCAAAACAGCAGTAAATGCCAGCTCTTGTCATTTTCACTTTTTTAATTATTTGCAAAGACCATGCTTTAAGGATTAAAATGACACCTTAATGAACTTCACACGATTTCCAGAAGTCAAGTTATGGTCCGTCGAAGGTTGTCAGGGAGTACAACGTATAACTGAGATAAACGCTTTCAAAGATTAGTAAGCCCTATATTTTCTATTGATCGTCTTAAGAATATACCAATATATTTCACATTTCCTATCATTTTCTTGAAATGAAACTTTGCTGGTATTTTGTAGTAAGCACTAGGATTGTGAATCTGTCAAAAATTCAATTTCGGCAAATTACGACCTTGACATGTATTTTCACCTGTAGCGCAAAATGAAATTTCTGGCATTTACTGCTCATACGGGCTGGACGGTCACATTTATGGTTTGTATAAGTATGTTGTTGCTTTTTTGTTTATTTTGTTACGATTTTTAAACTGCGCGCATGCGATTCCAGTTATCTCGTTTTGCTGTGTTCGTTGGTTTTAACATGGCTTGTTTTTATTTGTCTTCGATTTGATTTTTGAAAGTGCTTGAATATGATTTCAAAAGATAGATAAATAAATATGAAAAAGAAGCAATATACCTGGGATATGATATTAGGAATGAGAATGTTGATAAACACTTTCCTTCTTACAGATCTATGTGTTACGTGCATTTTGTTGTTGATGTTGTTGTTGTCGGTGGTGGAGGTGCTGATTGTGTTGGTGGTGTTATTGGGTTTTATTTTGTTTGTTTGTTTGTCGTTGTTGTTGTTGATAACAATTTTACTTTTTTAATCAAAAAGAAAGTTTGAATATTGTTGTGCAGTTTATATAGCAAACTTACAACTGTATAAGCTAAAATACCAAACTTCTACGTTAGCATTATTTTTTTCTTTTAAATCATGTCTATCGTGACAGAGCCCATTATTAAAATCCTGCCTCCAATAATGAAGACTGAATTAGAATATAAAGCGCGCGACAACAACAATAATGTCTGATCTCACCCGGAGGGGCACATAAGTATAATGCTGCAGGCATAGTGTGACCACAGTTTTTCAATACACCCACTAAAGGGTGATTTTTTCTGAAGCCAAAATAAGCCAACATATATATCCTTTTACCGTTTTCACACTAGGGTTTGAAAAGGTACCCTGTTTCTTCTTTCTTTTGCTCAAAAACAACCCTAATTCATTTGTTCTTGGTCACGCTATGCCTGTAGCATTATACTTACTTGAGTGATTCCCCAGGTGATCTCATTTCAGTTTGAATTATTACCATGCAGCAAACGTTACTATTCACACTTTACAAATATTTATACAAACCAAAAGCGTGTGGACGTCGAAACTCATCAAATATGATTTATGTGGATTTAACTAAGTTTGGAAATGATCCCTTTAGATCATTTTCGCCGTTTTACCATATCACTTAATACATGTACAGTGTATCCCATAAAAAAAAACTTACAGTCTCTGTGTATAGTTACAAACTATGTAAATATGTCATTCTATAGTCCATTAAATGAACTTTACGATATTTTGTTTCATTTCAATCTAGAACCAAGGTTATGCTTTATCTTATATTTTGAAGCAAATCTGGTCCGATTTTATGATTTTTTTGTGTTTAAATGGAAGAATACTGGGTCACCTTGAAAAATAATTATCATACGTGCCTTAATTTTCCTTCAAAATAGGTTATTTTGCTAGCAGAGATAAAAGCAATAATTTACAAATCAAATTGTAAACACTGTTACGTTTTAGTGAGCAAATCAAGGACAATACTCAACAGCACTTCGTTCAGGCTTTGTGCCACTAATTGAGGTGGAGGCGTTACAGTTTTAGGTAAAAATCAGGAGTATTTTTACCATAATTTCAGATAAGTGTGGTCAATTGATTTGGATTATGGAACATGACCTTGGCAATTTATCAGGCTTTAATGTCCCCATTGTTTCATCTTCAATTATTCTTTCCTTTTTGAAATAATCGCATTCGAATGGCGGGGGTGTGAGGATGCAACAATGCAGATGCAACCTAGCAAATATGTATGCATTACAATGCATTGAAGCTCATTGAATTGGCTATACGGTGCATTACAAGCATTGGCTATTACCTGTCATTTGTACCTACTGAAGGGTTATTATTTATGAACAAATGAAAAATCAGTGAATATGAAAAGAAATTGTGAATGATTATGAAAAGAAATTGTACATGAAGTCATATAAATTGGTATCTGTAGAAATGGATTCCAATTGACTTTTAAGAAATATTTGATCACGCTATAGCTCAGTACAGAAGAAAATTCCTTCATAATAAGTTTGGTTTATTCAAAAGTCGAAACTCATCAAATATGATAAAAAAAAAATATGTGGTGCACACTGTATCATGCTCTTATAATTGTTTATTCCAATTACTCCTATACAGTAACACACAAGAAAAAGAGTCGCCGCAGTAACACTATAAAACAATTCATGTAAAGAGCCTTCGTTTTGACCAAGGCATTGGCAACAAATTGAAAGCAACATTTTTACGCAACGCGCCTGCCATTAGGTCATATAAGAAATTGCAATCCGTAACAATCATTTTGTGTTTTACACGAGAAAAAGCACAACTAAGACGCCTAAAGATTTTTGCTTTCGTCGAAGACAATAGCCTATCTTATACTTTGGTTGACAGGTCTCTTCTGTACGGTAAAATTAATTCGATACTTCCTTTGTCATTTACGATTTAGTTTACAAAATCCATTGTCCTTTAATGAGATAACTTACGACAAACTTAAACAGGCTAACTGTCTTATTTCGATTTTTGCTTTAGTGTTTGCAAAGTGGTATATATTCAATTAATCATGGATAATTATTTAATCCATTAGTTAATACTTTGTGTATACAATATATGTTTGCAACTCAAACAATTTAAACTTTAAAAATGATAATTTGCAAAATATATGAAAAATAAACAAACAAAACGAATCCTACAAATGACTTGCATCTATTTCCATATTTTGCACTCAAATCAACCTGCTACCATTTGGAACATGAGGCGGACACCCATGCATATCTACAGAAGGAATCCATTGACGTTATGTGCAGCCAGGTTAGCCTTTGTTACTGCTTAAATATTGATATTTATTATAAATGATAAATAAATCAAATACTAGTACTGGAACTTACTTTTGCAACTATGCGACGTTGCGACCATAACCAATGGTCTTCAACAGGCATCTGATTCCTTGGGATGATCACGTGACAGACGGCTAGTGACGTCACGAAGTGCCCGGTCCCACACGTGAGATAAGTAGTAGCGTAGACCCCCCCCCCCCCTTCTTATTGAGGTTCGGGTTCTCAATCCCTTCCCAAATGGCTTCCTTAATTCCTCGCTTGTGGTATTGTTCCTCCTTCACATACATTTCATCTTTATTTCCTGCTCAGCAAACTCTATAGTTTTGCCTTGGTTAGTTTGACCTTTTATAACTGTGGGTCAGATTAGGCTGAGCTTAATCTGTTGACACTTCCAGCTGGTTGCCCCGACAACCCACTTACGGATAATGAGATATGCAAGGTCTGTTGACTTAAGCTCTTGGCAAACAGATATCCCATTCAATGTGGTCACTCAAGGACAAATTGCATACCTTGTGATGGTTTTCATGCCCGGGGGGTAACTTTTTTTTTTAGTACAAAAGTGATAACGGGGATGTGCCGCAAACTTGGGTAGCAAAATCAGGCTGTCTAGTATTTCAATGGGTCCTTTTTCTTTTCAAAATGTGGTATTTTGATAGGTCGGTTTCCAAAATTTTCTTAAATTTGCGCCAAAATGGCGCAAATTTTGATTTTTTTTCTAAATTTCAAACAAATATCAGAAAAATTTTATCGCCAAATTAGCGTTAATTTTCGGGGAAAATTTCATTTTTTGTATAAACTCGACTCAAGATTTTGGGAATTTGGTATATGGATGGGTCCCTTTTTCGTAAATATTGGTATATACATTGGTTTTACTTCAAATTTCCCAGCGGCACACCCCTACCAAAACCAAAATTGAGTACCGCCCCCCGGGGGTTTTCATGTAACTTCATGCAAGCTGAGACAAATATAACTACTTTTTGTCTCAGATACAAGCCTATGAAATTATTGTAAATTGGTGAATCAGTCAAGTGCAGTTTTAATAAAACAAGCACTCAAGATAGTTCATGCAGTTAGCCTCTTAAGTGGACAATTATTGGATTTTTGATCGCGGGTCAATTTCACTAACATTATGATGCATCGTAGCTAAGGAAGGGTTCAGCTCGTAACTATAACTAGACTTCGCAAAGACGTGAAAACCCTTCGTAAGTGTTTACCGCATCGTAAGGTATATGAATGATGCATTAAAAAAATCGACCCCTTTGTTAACGTTGCGTGTGGTCAAGAGGTGGTCGTAGCTAACGATAGGTTTTGGTCTTACGATGGGTTAACGATGCATTTTAACGTTAGTGAAATCCACCCCTGGTCTGATTCTTTTATTGATCATCAATAACCACAAGTGATAAAAACTTTTCATGTTGAATAAAAGCCTAGTGATCTTGTTGTTTGGCATTGAAAATAGGGGTAATTGTATATCAAATGAAACATTCAAAGTCATTTTTGGAAATACTACATATGGCAGCTACTCCTTTGTGAGTTTCTAAGTGAGGATTTTGGAGGTAATAATAAATAGCTGCCATATGTAAACCGGATCCGAATCGCAAAGCGTGAAAAACCTGTCCCAGCTTCGGCGCATTTTTCTCAAAAACAGTTGTGTTTTACCCCATAAAGGTTGGTATTATTGTAATCTTGACAAAATAAGCTACATTATGATATATATTAAATACAATGTCGAATTCGTGACGAGATATTGATCTAGGAAGTCAAAGTTTTACTTAATTTTACGAAAGTCAGCTTTTTAGTCGGCCATGTTGCATCTCATGTTGGTCGCATGCGTTCACAAATTACGTCACATAAAAGCTTGAAGTCTATGCCATCGGATGAAACAAGTTTTTTGATCTGTTGATTTTTCTACTTTTTCAAAAATACGCCAAACCTCAACCAATCGTATAGCAGGTTGGTTTTACGTACATAGCGTTAAGCGAAAAACTCCCGGATGTAGCTTGGCGTATATTTTACTAGCCAATCAGCGAGGCGTATTGAGCCGACGCCTACTGCAGCGGCGGCGGCTGTATAAAACGTTTAACATAATTAAATTAAAACGTATGTGCCTTATGAAGAATTATCACATCCTCTAAGTTCACGTATGTTTAAAGTCTCTGATATGAAGATATACTGCCATTTGGGAAAGAATTGAGAACCCACCCTCAATAAGTAGGGGGTGGTCTACGCTACTGCTTATCTCACGAGTGGGACCGGGTACTTTGTGACGTCACAAGCCGTCTGTCACGTGATCAATTCCCCAGGAATCAGATGCCTGTTGAAGACCATTGGTTATGGTCGCAACGTCGCATAGTTGCAAAAGTAAGTTCCAGTATTTGATTTATTTATCATTTATATATATTACAACTGGATAAATGAGAACATACATCTTCATATTGATATTTATTCTTCGCAATGAATTCGACATACTAGCCGGTACGGTATGCTCGTTTTACTTTCAAGAGAAGCAAACGCGATAATGTTTTTGACAAACACTAGCAATGAAGCAACAAAAGATGGGCGGAATTATGACATTTGATCGATATTGATAAACAGGTTTACCGCAATCTTATAAACTGATTTTTTTTATATGACTCACCTTGAAAAGAGGGACTTTGCGACAGAACACTTTTCAAGATACAGGTGAAAATAGGCAGCAAACAAAATAAGAAGAAGAATTTCCAGCAGATTTGCTGTTGTAACATTTGATCCCCTTGATCAATTTCAACAAGTAAGGTGTCATTTTAAAGCTTAGAAAATGATGCAACAGATGAAATGAAAAAAATCAAAATTGATAACATCTTCAAAATCCCCCCTTTCGGGGTGAGCCATCACATATTTGACCGTCTATCCCAAAACAGCAGTAAATGCAGTCTCTTGCCATTTTAAATTTTTTTAATATAGCAAAGACTATGTTATAAGCATTAAAATGACATCTCAATGAACTTCAGTCGATTTCCAGAAGTCTAGTTATGGTCCGTCAAACAATGTCTGGAGGTAAAATGTACAACTGAGATAAACGCGTTCAAAGATCAGCAAACCCTATATTTTCTGTTGATTGTCCTAAAAATATACAGATATATTTTATAATTGCGATCTTTTTCTTGAAATGAATTTTTGCTGGTGTTTTAAAGTAAGCACAAGGATTTCGAATCTTTCAAAAAATAAATTTCAGCAAATTACGACCTTAACATTTATTTTCACCTGTAACGCAAAATGAACTTTGCTGCATTTACGGCTCGTTTGAGATGGACGGTCTCATATGATGATGATAGAGTTAATGAAGTTGAAAAAATCCTTAGCAACTATATTATACACTGCAAGTAACTTTACTAAAATGACAGTTTTCGACCTTTCTAACAAAACTATTCTAATTCGAAATTATATATTTCCATATCAGGTTAATTGTACAAGCGTGTTTATAAAGATAATACTTTTGTTTACATAATAAATGAACTTTACTACTGGCGACTCTAATTCATTTCATTAAACCCTGATTTATTTGCAAACTACTTTAATTGCACTTAAACTTTACGATAAGTACATAAGTACAGTCCGGTTGTCCGCGTATAGATTTTGTTGTATCAAGATTTATTCAAGTTCTGCAGCTGCGATTAGTAAATTTCAGTGATATCCGATTTCAGCAGGTAAGTGTGTGGCGAAAAGGTGCACTATTACGATTACTTTAAATAAATCGATTGACAAAACATTCTTATTCTTATGACTGTTGATACTGTCTGGTTTATACGGTCTAAGGTTCTATTGCTAAGATTCACTTCCTAAAAGATAGCAAATTTGTCACAAATTCGAGTTATAAAACGAGTACATGATTATTTTCAGAATTTTTAACGGTCGATTATATAATTATACCCAATTGTATCAAATGAAAGACGAGTCTGGAAAGTCATTGAGATCTTCCAAAATGTGTAGAAGAAGATCGAAAACCTCTGTCGAGACTATTATACCACTATATACATGTATATAGGTTCTTTGTTGTATATAGGTTCTGTGTTGTATATAGGTTATAGGTTTTGTGTTGTATATAGGTTCTGTTTTGTATGTGACAAGTGGACCAAATCCAAAATCACTGTTTTTTCGACGGGCGGAATTTGAGTGACAAGTCTCCTGAACTAAATCATTCAAATCAGCATTTAAACTGTTCTTGGTCTAATTAATAAGAATGTCTTCAAACGTTATACACGGTTGCTCATATAGCTTTTAAAAATATTTTTACCACTTTTTTATGTAAAGATCAATTTATGATGAAAATATCTGGAAACTTATGTTGCTTTTGGTCAGATTTGATAGGTAATGTTGTTGGGTGTAAAATGGAACTCCGAATGTGGTTAATTTTTTCATGTACTGGTAAGGGGACAACAACACAAATGGCTCACAAACGTGATTTTTAGGTCAAATTTGATTTGACCCAGCCTTGTTCCAAGTCACTTCTCTATTCAAGATGAGTGGTCATATGGAATGTTTATCTGTAAATGATTCTTCAACGCCCCTCAATTAACAAAAATAGGATTGTGGTGAACGTGGAATGGTTCAAAAGCAACATAAGTTTCCAGATATTTTTATCATAAATCGACCTAAGTGGCAAAAATATTTTTATTCCAACTTTATGAGCAACCGTGTATCATTAAGCACATAGCTACGACAGAACCTTACTCAAAAGGTGATATTCTCCTCGCTTTCCCCTCGAGGAAAAAATATATACACATCGTTTAAAAGACAAGAACGTTACATCAATGTAATGTTTACTTTCAATCAAAGCCTTCGTACATTCAAATCAAAATCATCATTTGAAATGAATTTTAGTAATATTTTAACAACTTAATTTATTTTTCCGAAGTTGGTTTCGTACTTTTACATCCGCTATAATTTTTAATATTACACTAAGGTTGTTCTCTAATGATACTGTAATTTGATATGATCGCCAAAAAGGATTTAAATGTGTTAAAATAAATGAGCATGTGGATAGGATAATATCGCAAGTTGCCTTAAGCTGAATTCAGTGTTCCAAACTAAACATTTATTTTCCTTGATTCAGATTAACGGCGCATTTACAGTAGCTTTATGTTCATACTTCAACTTCGCTTGACGCTGATCTTAAAGTTTTCTGTTGCATCTTTGATTCAGTATATTGCTGAAAGACAACTATCGCAAACAACATCGCATCACGTTTGTGACATTTGCCATGGTAGTTGCCCATTTATAATTGGTTGAAGTTAATTTTTTTGTTTCTTATATTCAGATTTTTAGACACGTTTAGATAAATCATATTATATCACAAATAAAACCAAGTAGTAATTTTTTGACAAACAAGAAAAGAA
>JXSR01S015688.1:0-21628 GCA_000969725.1 Ophiothrix spiculata
CTCCCTTAGATGAACGAGGGTTAAATCTTCAGATGTAACAGTGACCCAAATCAACATTAGCAGATTTTTAAATAAAACGCAAAGAGCATGCCATTTGATTTAATGGAAGTATAAATGAAGGTGCTAATTTGTTTGGTAGTTGAACAAACTGAAAATTTAACGCTGCAAAGGTCTTATGCATCATTGATGCTCTCGTTTTATTACAATTGGCCCAGGTTCAGGGGGTCCGCTCGCAAGTCTGATGACTTGCTAGTCCGAAAGCTTGCTAGTCCGAATATGATAATAGGCTCGTGACCGCTCGTCAGTCCGAATTTTAAAAACTACTCGCTAGTCCGAATTTTTAAAATGGCTCACCAGTCTGAATTTTAATAACAGCTCGCTAGTCCGAATTTTAAAATAGGCTCGCTAGTTTGAATTTTGAAAAACTGTATAGAAATATGCACATTTTTTCTCCTATTCAGACTAGCGAGCTGTTTTTAAAATTAGGACTAGCGAGCTTATTTTAAAATTTGGACTTGCGAGCCTAAATTACAATTCGGACTAGCGAGCTGTCAACTAGCAAGCCGTAGGACTAGTGAGCTTTTGGACTAGCGATTTGTCGGACTAGCGAGCTGTCCCCGGGGTTCGGGCAAAATCCCTGTGAAATGGGCAATGTTTTAAAGAAATTGACCTAGTACAGGTGTCCTCAAAAAAAAGCTTACCAGTAGCTGTAACTATCTTTTTTTCTGAAAATTGTACCTGATCCTTTAACCATTGCCCCAGTTTAGGTCAAACCCCTTTGAACTGGAGGTAATTTTTAAAAAGAAAGTTGCCCCCAGGTCTCATATCTCATATCCTTAAAAAAAGAAACCTTGCCCATATCCCTTCAAAAATCATGGATAGGACCTGCTTACAAGTATGGTAAATTTCACAAATTCATTCCAATTAATAAAATGAATTTTTTTCGTATCAATATAATGAAAGAGTAGACTGTGTCCCTGCTCCACATGTTCTGCTATACATAGAACCTAGTATATTTGATTCCATGGCTATTCAGCTTATGCAACCTTGCATTAATTGTAGCAAGTAATTGATGATACAGTTTCTGTACTGTGGCATGTATGAATTGTTAATGTAAACACCAGGTATCATTATTATCTCATTCGAGATAATTGACTTTAAGCATAATGAGAATACTTGAAAGGGTACAGCTGTTTAATAATGAGATAAATTGAATACAATATTAAAGGGGCACTAGATATATCCACCATCTTTTCCAAATTTTCCTTTAAAGAATCTACACCTTTCAGTATATTACATCCCTTAATACTCTGTTCAAAATCTTAAAAAATAAATCAAATGTTTGTTATCTACTTGTTTTGTTTTGTTTACCGTATGTAACAAAATAAAGTTTCTTTGTTTCACCTTAGGTTAAAGGGTGTGGCGCATAAAGTTTTTCAATCTTCTGCGTTCCTTAAGGTCCATGATAGATTTGACTGAAATTTGCTGTTAAAAATCAGCATGAATAATATTTTATCGATGTAGAACCGATTTCTAAAATAAAAATTGGGGGTCACTATGGACTTTGTATGTGAGTCTGTTTAAAAATAGCATTTTTGGAGCTTTTGGGGAAAAATTAGTACAGTGGTCTATGGGAAATGTAACAAAAGTGACATCTTTTGTTGATTCAAAAACTTCCTACTGAAATTCTGTGTCGATTTTTTGTCGAAGTATATTCTTTCAATTAACAAACTAAAAAGTGGGGGTCACCGACCTATTTGTCGGTGACCCCCACTTTTTATTTTGTTAATTTTGTCACAAAAAATAAGAAAATGTGACATTTGCTATATCAAAACAAGGGTGTGGACCATACACCTTAATCAATTGAAGATTTTGATAGAACGTGAAAGCACTTTCTTTTTCTATTATTTTTTTTTCTCACAACCCCTGTATCATATCATATTATATCATGATGATAAGGTTAAATAATCCAAAATTACAATCCCAAATTCTGCTGAAAAGCTCAAGAAAGCTCCTTAAAATCACATGATTAAAGTATGCACAAAAATTATCTGAGAGGGTGTCCTAAATATGATACATGTTAACGAATACATGTAGCAAACTTTTAGGTCATCCAGTCAGTTGATAAATGCACCCAAGACAAGATGATTTGTGATGGCTTACCCTGAAAAGGGGGACTTTGAAGATGATATCAAATCAATTTTAAGAGGTGAGCGTGGCCGAGCGGTTAGCGCACGGGTCTCGGGCCCCGGGTCGGGCAGTTTTCGTCTCCTTGTTTCCTTGGGCAAGAAACTTTACTTGCTCCGTGGTAGGACAGTCATGTAAAGCCGTGGGTCCCCTGTACGAATAGACTCCTTCATGGGGTATGCATGTTATGCAAGTACTTGTATCATTGATTGATTGATTGATTGATTGATTAATTTTATCATTTCATCTGTTACTGCATTGTCGAAGCTTTAAAATGACACCTTACTTGTTGAAATTGATCAAGGCAATCAAATTTTACAACAGAAAATCTGCTGGAAATCTTATTATTTTATTTTATTTTTTGCTGCCTATTTTCAGTTTCTCGAAAAGTGTTCTGTTGCAAAGTCCCCCTTTTCGGGTGAGTCATTTGTTATTTTCAACCCCCTTGATACTATTAATGATATTTTCATTTTACTCTTTGCAGCTATGTTTTATGGTTCGGAGATATGAACTACAGAATACAAGACATGAGCAGAGAAGTGATCAAATTCCATTGCTCACCCAAAAAAATACAAAAACTTTATGAAAATGATCAACTACATATATCAATGAAAGAAGGCCAAATATTTGATGGATTTGAAGAAGGTGAAATTACATTCATGCCGACATATAAGTATGATTTCAAAACTAGCATCTATGACACTAGGTAAGGATACTTAAAGAGTGTTTAAAGAAGCATGGCCCAATTATAAAAAATTGATTTTCAATTTCCAATAAAAATTATTAAACTCAAAGTCAGGATCACATAGCATTTTGGTAACATTTGTGACATTTGCCATGGATCCCTTAATAGGTTTAATAGGTTGCAGTTCAATCTTTAGTTCCATTTGTCAAACCAGCTTTAAAAATGGAATTAAAGCAATACTATAAAGTGTTAAAAATGAAGCGCCCCCTGTCACCCATGACTTTTGATTTTTTGGGCTTATTGGGGTTGTTTTTGCTAGATATGAATACCCTTCAAACGATTTGGCCTAAAGATGCTTACTTTTTCTGTTATGGCCATTTGTTGAATTAAATTCGGGATCCCGAATTTAAGTCCACATGTATTAGTATAGGAAAGCACGCATGTGCTTTTTATCCATTTTTTGGTGGCAAATTTTTTTTCTTCACAAAATACATTCATATTCATTCATATTCTTTATTCCATAAAAACTACATCAAAAATATAACAGCAACACAAAGACATACTTTGGAGGAAAGAACTGGAAGGCCAGTAAGGCCTGAAATAGTTCTTCCCTGTTAAGCAAAAACAAAAAAAAACAAAAATCATAAGTTTCAGACAAATGCATAATATGCTGACAAACAATTAACTACCTGACAAGACACTCATTCAAACAAGACAACACAAGTGACGTGCTCAAAGTGGTTTGAAATTAATTATAATATTTTGCTTAAGTTGGTTCCGAAATTGTTTTACACTTTTTGATTCTTTTATCTCACATGATAATGAGTTCCAAAGGAGAGGGCCACGTGATCGGATGGAACCGTCAGTAAATGATTTTTTATGAAAAGTGATGTTTAAATCATTCACTTGTCTTGTTTGGTAGTCGTGAATATCAGATCGTTTTTTAAAATAGTCGTTAAACACTATAGGTAAATCATTAATATGATATTTAAACATAAAGACGCCAAGTTCAAGGGTATATGTATCTGTTACAGTTAAAATGTTGTTGTTCGCAAAAAGAGGAGCTGTATGACTACGAAAGTGACTTTTAGATATTGTCCTAATTGCCCATTTTTGCAATTTGATGACTTTATCAAGATAAGATTTACAGGTTTTTCCCCAAATTAGGATTGCGTAGTTAAGATACGGTGATACTAGTGAACAATACAGGGTGTGGAGAATACGGGTTGGAATGGAGTACTTAAGTTTGTTCATGACACCAATATTCCTTGATAAAGTTTTTGAAATGCAATCAATATGATTTTTCCATGTCAAACATTCGTCAATTAGTACACCAAGAAATTTAGTATTTTTCACTCTTTCTAAGACTGTATTGTTTAATATAACTGATAAACTACTACTAGTTTTAACTGAAGTCATGTGAGACGTTCCCATGATCATAAAGTTCGTTTTAGTGGCATTCACTGACAATTTGTTTGCTTTAAACCAATTTGAAACTTCATTCAGTTCTACACTTGAAAACACTTTTAGATAGTCACATTCCTCCATTTTATGCTGTTTTTACTATAGACCATTTTTTATCAAAATCTTATAGTATTGCTTTAATGACTACTTAGAGCATAACTGACAACAAGTTCAGCTGTTATACGCTGGGACTTTTCATCTTGAGTTAACTCAATTGCAACTTATGACTTTTTGGTGTGTCTAAATGGGAGTTTTGCTATGACTGAGTCACAGAAACAATATGATATCATATTGATAGAAAACTGAAGACAAAACTGTGTGAATTGCTGTACTTTTGACCAATCAGATGAGAGAAATCTATAGTAGGCATGTGAGGCCGCATAAAAAACAAAGTTGTTTCTCATCGGGAGGTGTTTCAAAATTTGATGAGGGAGGTGTTTTTGTGTGTTTGTGTGTGTTAGTGAGTCATCCTCTGTAGATATTGACTGCACATTCAGTTACTGTCTGTTATGCTCAATGTGCCATAAATATACATGTTTTGAAAATACATTTGAGGGATGCTCTGACATAATGAGAGGAAAGTTGCAAATTTAAAAATTGAATTTATTACATATTTTAAAGGTGTAGGTTCCTATTTTACGATGTGTATAATTTACTTTTAACTGATTGACCTTGACCTCTGAAATGCATTGTGCAAGGTTTCAACCTTTGCTTGTGTCCTGTTTTCTCCTGAGAGGCAAAAGAAAGCATGCAATCCTGGGGATGATGCTGTCATGTAAATACAAAAGAAATGGAAAATAGGTATACCAATTAATTTTACATTTTGTCATATATCTCCGAAACTATAAAGAATTTGGACGTGAAATTTTGGATTCATAATCAGAAAAATATGGGCTTTCATTTGGCATCAAAAAATATACTACTTCCGGTTGAGCCCTGGGGGATGAGAATGTGATCAGAACCTACACCTTTAATTCTCTGTAATCTTGACTTTTGAATGATATATGATATGTCACACTTTCTTTCGCCATTCTTAATTTACAGATCGAAATCAAAAGCAGTCCACTGAATATATTGCATTAAAAATTAGCTGCAAATCGATTTCAAAGATACTGATTAGGCAAAAAAAAAAAGTTTGTTTCCTGTCGGTGGTCAAAAAACCTAAATGCGAAATGCGTTTTTTTATTTTATTTTGTTTTCTTTTTTTTCTATTGTTCAAGAGGTGCTAAGGCAAATTTTGATCGAAAATCCGCATGGGTGATGATTTTTTCAGTAAGAAACCTGTCCAGTTTCAAGTTTTTGTTGAAAAGAAAACACTTCTTTTGTAAAAATTTTGTAATTTTCCCCGTTCTTTTTATCAAATTGGCTATTTTGATTTTCGTTTTCTAAAATATCAAATAAAAAAATGAAATGCGCAAATAATGACGCCAAGACGAAATGCGCGCGGCGCACGGGACACTTGCCTTACTACAGTGTTTTTAAAATAGCGCAATGCAATCAATTAACTCTGAATAATTGCACTTCCAGGCAAAGTTGACCTTCAAAACTTTAGGTATAGGTAAACACTTATGCATTAAGGCGGTTTTATGTCAAAAAACGAAATTTGACTTTTTCACTCTATTTTTACTTTAGATGCCATTTATTCAAAATGTAGATTTGCGACTTTCCTCTCATTTTGCCAGAGCAACCCACATTAGTAAAATATACACTCATACATATTTCATATGTAAATATCCATTAAAAAGGAAAGTGGCATCTCAATTTTTGAAAACTTAGCTCAATATCTAGCATACAACAAGCATTTTTGAAAAAGTGATTGGGCATCCAAAAGTGAGGAGGGAGGGGATGAGAAACAACTTTCTCTTTTTATGAGGCCTATTGCACTGTAAATCACCTGTATTTCTTTCTTAGTAGTATTTCTTTCTTAATAATCTTGCAGTGAGAAGCAAAGGCCACCAGCCTGGACAGACAGGAGTTTATGTAGAATACATCCAAGACATGAGGACAAAAAAGAAGAATTCTATATCAAACTTGTATCATACAAAGCCCATGGGGATATTGAATGGAGCGATCACAAACCAGTCAGTGCTGAGTATGTTATACAGGTATGTTCCATAGCCACACTTCTACCCCAGAACCCCACCATGTTTTGCACCTCCAAATGCATTATGTCAAATTCATACACTTTGCGTTAATTACGTGTTGAAATAGTAAATCTAATTGGACAGTTGGTAACTTATACGCATTCATTAATCTCGTCTAGTTGCACGCTGCGTATCGCGTAGTGCGTTGTACAATTCCATGTGTGCGTAACATGCTCGTGCTTGTATGGCAAGTTCATTTTAAAAGAAAGGGAAATCTAAATTACAATGATTAACATGAGACGATGGATGGTTGTATTTTCTCTGTTTTATTGAAATAGCAAACACATTTTTAAATAATTTTGCCGTTTAATTTCTTTGCTATTTTATTCTAATCATTGTCATGTATGAATTTGATTAATAACTGCTCTTTACTTGGCGCTCGTAAAATAGTACAAAAATAATGCACCTTGGGCTAAAGTCTTAGTTGTCCAACTACCTCGTCAACTAGCGCCTCAAGTTGACTGCGGACAACTCCAACTTCAGCACCTGGTGCATTATTTTTGTACAATTTCACTCGCGTCAAGTAATACGCAGTTATTAAATCTATAATTGATTTATATCTTATAAAGCTCACAGTGATATTAATCTGGAGTGAGAGTCCATACAGAATATGTTATCACTTGTTTGACGAAATTCCTTGAATCCCATTGGTCGAAATTAAGCTAAGTAATATATACCTGTATTACGTTTTTTAAGTCTAAAATAACCTGGATCACGTATTTAAAGAGTTATCGTGCAGGGATGATTGTGCGTGAAGTGTTTTTATTGCACGCCTGCAAAAGTCGCACATGCAAACATATTATCAAACCAAACAATACAGTTTATATTATCTGTTTAGCAAAGTTGTATTACTTACTATTTGTCATTTATGAAGACAATTTGGGTAAATTTGTGATCTAAACAAGCATATTTTTCATTTTAATAATAAGAACTATGCTTATACCAAGTGATAAATTTGTTACCCCCTGTTTGTTCTTAGGCAATACAAAAGATATCTATGGTTGGGTGCTGTTGGCCTCATTGTAAAACAGCACCCAACCATAGATATCTGTCTGTATTCCATGAACAGACAGGGGGTAACTAATAGTATACTTGGTATACACATAACAGGTAGGTACTATCTTACACCCTTTACCAGCTGTATCCCCACCCAAAAATCCCACCAATCCCTGCACCTAAAACCCCACCCACTCCAGACTTAGTGGAGTGACCATAACCAATTGGTGCCAAATATGATATGTGACCCGTCATAACGAAAGGTACCTTAAGGTCGGCAAAATCAAAATTGATTTTCTGGTCTCACCTGAAAGCTTAGATTTTAAGCTTTAAAATGGCACCTTGATTTTGGTTATTGGATGTTCTGTTGCGAAGTTACACCCAAATTGGTAAAAGGCATCGGGCTGATTCGGAAAACTATAGTTCTGAGAAAATCGAGTTTAAAGTTTTTGTACTAGTAAATCTTGAATGGAGAGAGGATTTTTAGCTTGGTTTTTAATACATTTTTCTTATGTTTTGGATGTTGGAACCTGATTAATATGATAGAATACACTTCAATGATAACCTTTCTGATGAAATTAGAAATTCGACCTTGGACGTGATTTTTGATTATGCTTAGCTTCAATTGCCCGTATTTCGTAATGTACTATGCCAGTATTAAGGTACCTTTCGATATGACGATCCACATATGTGTTGTCTTGCTCCTCATGCTCCACCATCTCACCCCTAGATCCCACCAAAGTATGCACTTTCATATTTTTATCCCAAACTTCTATCTTATCTTATGTATATAAGCAGCCAATTAACGTGTACACATAAACCAGTATGACCATACAAGGAAGTAAATTAGTCTGTATTTTTGGAATCATAACCGCGTACTAAATCTTACTAAATATTCAAATGAACTTATGTTCGATGTTTGTCCATGTGGTAGCAACAAAATTAGCCGACGATAATATCAAAATCATGAAAGATCCATGCACAAAAATATTTATATAAGTGATTTGGTCTTAATTAATCCTAATAGACCAGTTTCGTATGTCCTATAATGCATCTTGAAAGTACCACAAATACGGGCATTTTGCGCGAATGACCATAATACTACATTGTGCACATGACAACATTTGCGCAGAACGTAATGATATGGTCAACTGAGCATTACGGTACTTTCAATATGCATTATGGGACATATACAAAAGTGGTCTATCAATCATTACAAGTCTCTTACACAAACACAAAACCACCAGTTCACAAATGTTGTAGAATACAAGGGATACGCTAAGGATCTCGTATCAGATTCTGATTGCTTACTACTTCAAGGTTTATAGAGTATAGTAAATGTTATGTTTGATTTTGTTTATATTCAGGTCTGTATGGATGATGCTGAAGCCTTAGTGACCTTTGACCCCATAGAAAGTTGGAGGAAAGGGGATGATGTTCCCATTAGTTACACAGTTGCCAAGGACACAAGGACAAGCAATTGGGATTGGATTGGCCTTTTTAAGGTAAGCTGGTTTCAGAATGTCTGTCGTGGTGGTCGTAAGACCAACGTGACGTAAAAAATTTAAAATGTGAAAGCTCGATCAGAAAAATTTTGCGGCGAGTAAGACAAGCCAATATATTGATTACCTTTCTGATGGTCGCAACGACACATTATTTTGATCAACTTTTCTTGCAACAGACCATTGAGGCAATTATGCTAATGTGTTGTGCTAAATTTAGACAACTCAAAATTGCAAATGCTTGGTCGTCTGCCGCAATTACAATCTTGGTCGCTACCGTACCAACAGCTACTCTTAAACCACCTTTACGAATGATTCAATAGGTATTTAGTGTTTCTATATACAGGGTTAGTACGGGTCCTTGAAAGTCCTTGAATTTTATTTTGCAATTTCCCAGGCCTTGAAAGTCCTTGAAAAACTGACTTTATCAAAAAAGTCCTTGAATGTCCTGGAATTTTCGAATGTCAGAAATGTTAAAAATTAATAGGTCAAAATAATTTACAATGCAATTATTTTTCTTCCAAAAATGAGCGAAAACAAATTTTATTTGTTGACACATATTCTGTCGGGCGCCGCTGATAAGGGGAAAAGGCCTTGATAGTCCTTGAATTCTTCTTGTAAAAGTCCTTGAAAGTCCTTAAATTTTGTACTAACCCTGATATAATTCTGGCGATGCACTGATATCACAGAATGAAATCCTGACTTCTGATTTGTCAATTGAGGTTATTCCATGTTACTCAATTACCTTAAAAATGTTTAATGACAAATTCTAAAAAATTGATCTCTGCAGCTAAATTCATTTTTGTTTCAATTATTTTCTTTGATAGATTATAAATAAAAGTCAATCAAAAACAATTGAAAGAATTCAGAAACGAGCCTGTAGGACTATCCTGGGTCATGAATATTCTTCATATTCTGATGCCTTATCCACGTGCAATCTTGACTGACTTGATGAAAGAAGGGTTCAACATTGTCTCAAATTTGCAAAAGGTTTAAATGATAATGTCAGAACAAAGCATCTTTTACCACCGAGGAGAAATGAGTGTCACAGTTTTAATTTGCGTAATTCAAGTGCAATCTCTCAACTCTGTTTTAAAACCAATCGTTTTTATAATAGTCCAGTGCCATATTATGTCAGACTTTTAAACAATGATGCTTTATAAAATCTGCTGCTACGTGCAATGTTTTTTTCTTTTTTTTTCTTCTTTCTTTTCAATTTACTTTTCTGACTGCAGATTTTTAATGGTTTTATTTCCAAATTGGGTTTTATGTGGATGTATAAATTGGAGGGGGGGGTTAGTAATGTCTTGGTGCGTGGAGTGTACGATGTCAATAAATAAAAGTGTCCTTCAACTTAGTTTAAAGAAAAAAATCTTTCTATCAAGCAAAAACATAAAATATTGGGGAAATATAGGAGGACTTTATAGATGTTCCACAATAAGTTTCCCGCCAGTAATAGTAGATGTGTATGCCAAATTCAACAAAAATCCAGAAGAAGTATTTACATTAAAGTTGATTGTTTTTATCAAAATGTCCAATCCATTCATATATCAAAAAGTAGATAAATGAAATATAATCTTCATGATTTCTTTAATTCCAGATTGGCTTTCAGTATGCTGCAAAAGATTCCAACACCTACATTTGGGCAGTGCCTGACGGAGAGACAAAGGGCCAATCAGGATGTAAAACCAAATTTGCTGCCAAATATTTCCCACAAGATACTTGTAGCAAATATGTGCTGTGTTATTATAGCAAACCAATGAACTGTGTCCTTGGGGTCAGTAATGTGTTTAGGGTAAGTGAGGTACTTATGAGTTGCATTGTGGTAAAACTATGGTGCTCTCAAAAGAAGTCATCAGGCCATTCCCATCATGCCTTGCTTCAAATGGGATTTTTTTGTACAGGATTTAATGAGAGGGTTTAGTGATGAAACATAGCACAATCAGCAGACCTCATCCCAATTTTGCATTTCAGACATGTTTCATCCCTAAACCCTCTCATCACATCCCATACAAAAAATCCTATTGGAAGCAAGGATGAAGGGAAGGTCTTGATGTCTTTTGGTGCTCTCTACGTGGACATAATCAATCTTAGCTCATCCAGACTTTGCACATCTAGATTAAGCTGGATTTCAGTAAATCATCACTTGAAAAAAATATTTACACCTCATACACATACTCTTAGTTGACTTATTTCCACTAGCGTGGTAATACACACCACTGGAGTAAAGTCATATTGAAGCACGATCGGGTGAACACAATCTGCACTTTGGAAAAGTACAATAACCCTGACAGAACCAAATCTCACTTTAGAAATCACGAAAATGCGGTAAGTCCAGATACGTCACAGACGGGGGTTATATGCAGAGGACTTCCTGTTTTCTTGGAAAACAGGAAGTCCCCGGTTTGAATCCTGGTGAAAACTTGTGTTTTTCACCCTTCCCTCTGTGAGGAGAAGTTAAGAAACCTGTTAAGGTTAATCTAGATGAGTTTTGATTGATTGTCCCATGTGGAGAGCCCCATTTGGAATGTTGTTTCACTTATTGATGTATTTAATTTGCTCCTTTATATTTATTCAAATAATCTAATACACCTGCATATTTAAAAAGTAACAAATATTTTACTGTGTCATACCTGATTTGATTAACATATAATATTTATCTATTATCTATGTCTTTCTTGTTTGTGAAACAGCTAATTCGTTAAGCTCATATTTTGAAGTGATACTCTGAAGAAACGATCTGGGGTAATGTGAAATCAAAATTCCTTTTGAATTTCCACCACAAAAAGAGGATCATTAACACTCCACTTAAAAGGAAAACAAATTATAAGAAATACAAACACCTGTGAAACATTACATCAAAGCATACAACTTAGAATCATTTTTTGTTTTCAAAAAACCAATAAACAACTTATAAAGCAAAAATAGTAACAAATTCCAAACTATGCTTTGTCATATTTTGAACCAAAAGATAATTTTAAATTGCAAGGTATCAAATTGAAGCTTAAATTTTTTTCCTAACTGTATTAAGGTTAAAATCTCAATTTTGAATAAAAGTCCCTAAGTTGTATGTTTTCATGTGACAGATCACAAAGTTTCACTCACAACCTTTGCAATATTTTCTTCAATTTTTTCAGTAGTAGTAGTACACCATGTTTACATATCTTCTTACTGGCTTAGTGTATTGGTGATCAATGTGGTATTTTAATATCTACACTTGTCTACACTCGGTGCTTCTCTGTGGCTCAGTTTGCTTATAGTACAGCCCATACTCTGGCAACTAAATGGTAATTTGACTGAGAATGCGGCTGTCTAGCAAGTCAAGCGTTGTTCTTTGCTTACGCACAATTTGGCGGCAAAATGTAAGATGCGCATTGCGTTGTAGTCAAGAATGAAGAAATATAGCGCGCAACACAACGCACAGTGGAGTCACTACGCACCCGCGCAGCGTCGGTCTAGGCATGGCGCCCGCGTGGCGCAATCCCCTAACTTAGCCGGATTTTTAGGGTGCAAATAGACAAGTTTCCTATGTGGACTTTCTTTAATCTATGGTACAGCCAATAAAAAAAGCTGATCATAATTTGTCAAAATTTTGACCAGTAGAATTAAACGCCTTGGTTTGTAACTCACCATATCTAACATGGCAATCATTCATGAGTGGAGGGCTTTGGTAAAGACGTTGACAAAATGATGATGTTTACATGTGGGTCTACTCCCGGGTTCACTGTTTATCTACACGCTTTACAGGAAATATATGCAATGACCAATGCGACACGCATATTATGCATTTGACGCTCAAAACAAATCAATATT
The DNA here is from genome assembly GCA_000969725.1 of Ophiothrix spiculata. Lineage (NCBI taxonomy): Eukaryota > Metazoa > Echinodermata > Ophiuroidea > Amphilepidida > Ophiotrichidae > Ophiothrix > Ophiothrix spiculata. The sequence continues at coordinate 12,792 of JXSR01S015688.1, forward strand.
GATCCTGTTAGGACACTTCAAGTGTCAAGGTTTTTGGAGCTATGCGAGATATAAAATGTTGGAGATCAAAATGGTTTATATCTAGTTGCAACTCAATTTTTTGAAACATTTATGCTATGGTCACAAAACCACTGGTTGCCAACAGTTGTCTGGAAATCGGAAGGAAGCCACAATGCCGAAACATTGTCATTGATACAGGTATGACATTGGTGAATTTTATGTGTTGCCTGGTCAGTCACCCATGGTTGAAGACAAGGTTATGTGACCAGGGTATCACAGTTTTGGTTTCTTTCAAACAAATACAAGGTCTAAATGCACAAGTTGGCTTAAACAGAAAGCCATAGCACAGTGACACTTTCCTTGCATTCTGGGTTCTATCTTTGGTCCAAGTGCCATATATGATCATCCATCACAGACAAGCCTCAATTATATATTATGCTGGGGTGAAAAATACAGCAAATTTCATAATTTGTTGAAATTTACTTTTTGCAGATTCTCAATATTTACGCTTTCTTCACAACACTTACAAAGCTTTTTAAAAAAATGTGCAGAGATATGAAAAAAAATCTATTTGATATTTGAATGCATTTATCTTAGTTTTACCTTCACTCCATTACAAACTTTGACAGACCATAACTTTGCTTGAAAATGTGGATTGAAGTTCATTAAGGTGTCACTTTAGTCCTTATAATATGGTCTTTGCAGATGTTTAAAAAGTAAAAACCACAAGAGGTCTACTTTATTGCTCGTTTTTGGTGGACTGTCACAAATATGCAATTGATTTCTATTCAGATCTTATAGGAATGGGTATTCATTAAGCTTTCTGTCAAAACTGTTTTTTTTTATGTCGACATGTCGCAATAATTTGTTGTCGACATATGTCGACATAAAGTTGATATCAAAGAGTTTGGATAAGCTTAATGACCCGTTATAGATGTAGACTTATCTATTATAAAGTCATGTGTTATAGTTTTTCTTGTGTACGACAATATGTATGATGTAAAATCAACATTTTGTAACATTTTTATAAGCCATGTCGACAGAAACCTTAGTATTCATCTGTAGTGGTAGAAATGGGTAGAAAACACAAGAGGTTAATTTACACTTCGACACTACAGGAATTTATCGCTCATCTGGGAGGTTTTCACTGGCTCAACCTGCCTCATCAGCAGTTGTTATAGCTGTATAGCCAGAATGAACATTGCATCAGTTATGTCAACTACTGAGGGCACTGGTTGAACCCGCGGAAATGTTCTAGGTGAGCGATAAATTTGTGTAGTGTTGAAGTAATTAACTTCTCAATTCAAATCTTGCTTCATTTTATTAGTTCCTGATTTAACTTCCTCTTGCATTTAACACTTATACCAGATCTGACAAAAGGCACTTGAAGCCTAGATTGTGGTGAGACTACCATACAAACTCAAGTATTGCCTCACTTACAAAAATGCCTGATCTCATTCCCTAACCCTAACACTTTTGACCACTTCTTTGTTTAAAAACCTCCTCAGAAATCGGCAAGTAAAAAATGGCAGATATTTCACCTGGATTTGAACCCGGGACCTCTGGCATCCTGATTCAAGTATTCACTATGTCTAGCCACTGAGCAAGTGCTGCCATGGCAGCAATTTGTTGATCATTACTAAATCTGGTTTGTGACGTATTTGGACTTCAATAAGAAATAAAAATTATATTTACAACATCCCTATCGCCTATGGCATAAAAGTCATTTTGAGGCAATACTTTTCTATTAAGTTTGTGCTTATTTATTTTAAATACTTTCAACTTATTTTTGTTTAGACTTAACTATAACTACCAGTACCTAGAATGCCATGAGTGATTAACTCAAATGTGGTGTTTATTCTTGCAGATATTACCGTCCCAGGATGAGGAAGACAAAATGAAATTTGAGTCGGAACAATTACAGAATGAAGTCCCAATAGAAGCAGCAGCTGCTAATATATGAAGGTATCACACATCAGGTCATTTGTGGAGTCATTTGCAAGGATTAAATGGTTTTATTCCAACAATTAGACATGCTCCATAACTTCCTGTGTATCAGAGTCTGTCGATATCCATCGATAGATGCCCATCGACTAAGATAAGGTTGAACCGATGGCTCATTTCCTTACCGATAGATACGATATGCCGATGTTTTATATCTGTCACTTTGCCGATACGATATCTGTTACCGATGTTTCAAGTAGTGCATCATCAGCTGATCAAAAACGTGGCCTAGACTAGGGCTAGGCCACGCTTTTAGTGCATCATCAACTGATCAAAAATGTGGCCTAGCCCAGCTAGGTTTAGGCCACGCTTTTAGTGCATCATCAGCTGAACAAAAACGTGGCCTAGCCCAGCTAGGGCTAGGCCACGCTTTTATCTGTCACCTTGCCAAACATCGGTAAAGTTCATCGGCAAAGACAGGTGATTTTACCGATACGAGGTTTTACCAATAGGGTGTAATATCGGCCCGATACGATGCATCGGTTCAAGCTTACCATCGACATTGCTCGATATCGATGTGTGTCTATTAGTATGCACTGTGTCCCAGAATGAAGTCATCAAAATTTCAATGCCATGTTTTTATTTTATCCAATCTGACAAAAATCTATATATTCACTATATGAAAGTGGCTGCTTTTTGTTCAAGGTATGGTTAAAACTTATTTCCCCCTCCGTGATCTCTATGCATGAAGCAAAGCTGAATTAGGTCACCTAAGAAAATGATTTTTACCATACACCTCAATACATACAGTCTTCAAAGCAGATTAGTGGGAAAATTGGCGTAATTTGATTCGAGCAAGTTGCAATATACACTATTTAAAATGCAGACATTGTTTTCGTGTGAAACAAAATGCACACGCTATATATGCGTAATGTTAAGATTTACATGATCTGCCTGGATATTGGGCAAAACTCTTAATGTATCCGGAGGGAACAATAACACTGCTCCATGATTGACACAAGATGGTGTTGAGTCCAGACTCCCCTATAAAATTTCTTTGATCCAGACCCATACATGATAAGATGCACTAATTCTGAACAACTTTCAGCTGGTGGTACCATAGACTCACTTACAGGAAGAGTAATAATTAAAAGATTTGTACACAATCAGCTATATTTAAGTAAACTTTACATTCTTGAAATTGTGTTAAGGGGGCACATTCTCTGTCGGCAATAGTCGGAAAGTAAAAATGGTACCAATTATTTACAATGTTTTTTATCTATGTGATTTGTGATAAATTGTTTTGCCTTTTTTGTAAATTCCATTCAATCCGATCCAATATTTTAATACGCACCAATTGTTTTTTGCCTGTTTATTTGTTTTTGTACAGTGTTAAATGCATGTCTGGAAGGTTAAGAGAACCTTAGAATTAAGGCCTAATATTCTTAAAACTTTATCTCTAGTTTCCACAAACTCCATTTTACCTGCCATGTAAAAATTCATTATGAAAGAATTTCAGTTGCCAACTAGTTTTAGAGTGTGGCTCTCTTCAGTCCTAAAAATGAGAAGACACAGAAGATAATAGAGTTTCTGTAGGAGAAATTTGGATGAAGAATTTCTGTATTTTTTTTCTAATCAGACCTATTGAGTAATTATGTAATGGTCCTTCGTCAACTTGTCCTTCGTCATAAAACTTAAGTTTGCCTATGCAAAATCATAAGTGGGATCAAAGTGAAATCTTGCAATTTTTAATGACTCAACAGTTTATATAAAGCTGAATAAACGATAATAAAATGTCTGATTTTGGACTCTAATAGTTTTAAGAGAGAGAGAGAGAGAGAGAGTCAATTTATTCAAACTTGAATCATACTCAAATTTTCATATTATTCCTACCTGAATGGTTTGAAAGTATACATATTGTGGAGTTTATGACTTTGATAATTTAGCACAACAGTGAGTCAAGCCTATATCGGTTTGCTTACAAGTGCATATCTGTTTACGTGCTCTGGTGTTGAGTCCACTGCAAGAACACACTGACCCACTCAAAAAATTCAGCTACAGTCAAGAATAGTAATTCTAAAATACACTAAATGTAAGATGTTTTAACATTTTACATTTTGAAACATGTATGTTAGTGAGTTGTAAGTCATACATGTTTCAATATAAAATGATGATTCTGATGCTCAATTTTTGTCTCATAAATGAGTTGTGAATGAAAGCTGTCATCTGTTGCTCAATGCTCATTATCAAATGTCGGCCACCATTTTTTACTACTACCAGGAAATTAAATTACAAAACTGTGTTTTCTCTGCTATCGGCAATCTGATAATCAAGAATGTTTGGTATAATTTATTTAGGGTTATTTTATCGTATGTGCGTTGATAGTTGCATATTGTTGAATTTCTTTGAACTTGAAAAGTTGACTTTATTTTCTAAATATGTACCAAAAATCAGAATTTTCAAATGTTTTCATTAAAGTGAATAATAATTTTGAGATACCATAGTCAATCGTCAAATTCAGTTACTGATATTTTGAATGAACATACCAGCTGCAAAAATAGTTAAAGTAGTTTCATAATGTTTCAATAAGATAATTTGACAAACCTTGTGGAAATAATGGTATTTATCAATTTAGTCAGATGACAAATAGTTGAATTGGATCTGGTTTCTATGAAATGTTCTTAAATAATTATAGTTAGTTGTTATTAAATAGGTATTCAAATTGAATATAGGGATGCTAAACTGACCCAAGTCCATGCAATCAATCAATCAATCAAATCAGTTTATGCTTCCCTACTGAGGCAAAAAAATAAGTATATTGTCTTATAATGATGAATATAATTGCCATTCAAAAATCAATACTGGGCATTGATCAGCCTCGCTGATTGGTCACTAACTTCGTTAGATCAGAGAGGAGGTTGGTCAGTGGTGGGGTTGGTAGAGGGATCTGGGCAAGATCTACACTTCCTTTTGTAGGCAGCGTGGACTTGGGTCAGTGTTGCTTTCCTATATTCAATTGTCAAAGCTATTCCAATTGTGTTATTTTATTGTTACTTTACATGTCATAATTTACCAATAGACAAACATATTATTGAAATTGACAAGATGGCTGTACTTAGCTACATAAACAAAGTTGTTTATTTTTCTGAATCATTTATTGATATATGTGATTGTATTATATGTTATTGAGTTGGAAGTGTAATTTTTTTGTAAATGTATATAAGCACAAATTCCAGGTTTGAATGTATTTTATGTATAAAGTTATTGGAAAGATTGTATTGTTGTTAATTATATAAATGGATGCATTTTATGATGATATATGCTGGAATTTCTTTGATATTAATGAGATTTGCTCAAATTTGTTACTTAGAATTATCATTTTTTAACCTAGATATGAACACATTTTCCCCAATAATCTCCTTCTGTATACCTCACACCAGTGTTCCCGTTAAGATTTTTGAGGTTACACCAATTTGACCAAAGTTGCACAAAACTTACCAACTGAGTCTGAAAATTGTTAAAAGGGGCATTGGACAAAATTTCGAAATATTATTTATGGATGATTTACACTTCATATGTTAGAAAATAACTGTCAACTACTAGATATCGAGAACATTTTGATCAAAACCTTCAGAAGGGTCAAAAATTTGAATTTTATTCTGTTTGTTGATCTTGGGTATGAGGCTATTCTCTATATGTCTTTATTCAATATATATCTCTATACGTCTTTCGTTTGTCAAACATTCCTTTCACTTCATAGATTGCAGATAAATCAAAAGAAATTTGGAGTTTGTATTTGATCTCCTGAAAAGGCCAATTTTAGAAATTCAACTATAGAGTATTTATCATTGTCGACAACGATAATTAAAAATCAAATAATATCTAAATATTTTGATATATAGGGTTTAAATTTGAAAATGAAACTTTGCATGCTTTCATTATTGCCGCTAATACTTCAAATGATGCAAAAATATCAAAATGTTTGGGGAAAAGTTTGGGGATGATGCTGAACTTGTCCAATGGCCCTTTAAATAAGCAAGAAAAAGCACCTTTCTCACACATGTTCAAAAACTTGTTGTGCCAATTTTCCTGGCTATACGGTCTTAGCACCCAATGCTGTAGTTTCTTGTAACTCCTACTTACACTATTCTTAAGTCGTTAGTTACATTTTCTACAAAACATATCAGCAGTGCAAGTATACCCAAAGTGTGTACAATGACAAAGCAATAGTGGAAATACACATCACAACCATTTGTTGGAGTCTGGTAGTTGTTATTCGCATTCATGTGAAACAACAAGCCATGTGATGGGTGGTGATACCCCGGGGGGTACTTAGTACAAAAGTGATTATGGGGATGTGCCGCAAACTTGGGTAGCAAAATCAGGCTGTCTGGTATTTCAATGGGTCCTTTTTCTTTGCAAAATGTGGTATTTTGATGGGTCTGTTTTCGCGCAAATTTTGGATTTTTTTCTAAATTTCAAACAAAAATCAGAAAATTTTCGCCAAATTAGCATTAATTTTTGGTGAAAATTTCATTTTTTGTATAAATTTGACTCAAAATTTTGGGAATTTGGTATATGGATGGGTCCCTTTTTCTTAAATATTGGTATATACATGGGTGGTACTTCAAATTTCCCAGCGGCACACCCCTACCAAAACCAAAATTGAGTACCCCCCCCCCCCCCCCCCGGGGGGGTGATACACAATGCTTACACTGACACAATTTTGTTTTGTAGGAAATGTTATGATTTTGAGAAACAAATTACCTCTTTTTTAAAATGGATTTCCAAATCATTGATTGTGAAACCCGTATATTTCTATAATCTATAACAAACTATTCTCAGTGATACGTTTAAGTAATTATGACATGATCAAAGAGAATGAGTTCAACATGTCAAAGGTCAAGCAAGACTTCAAAGGTCAAGTGAGGCATGTCAAAGGTCAAGTGAAAGCAATTGAAACCTCAGTTATAATATGATAGTTATTTGTTCACATAACAAGAAAATGTGTGCATATGTTGGCAGCTGTTTAAAATTACACAAAATCATATAAGTTGGATTTAAGTATAGAAGGGTGTTATCCCCCAAAAGTGGGTAAAATCAAATATTTTTCCATATTATACCAGGATCTTCTTTTCCACATCACATGATTAACCCATTTCAATCCTATGCCATAAGTCATACAGCATGCATAGTTTTTCCTTTGGCATGGAAATGTGGAAAACCTCTCTCAGAAAAAATTCTGAAATAGCCCAAAGAATGGAGAGCATATCTAGCAATATATCTAGCAATGGGGAAGCGGGTTGGCGCAGCGTTACTTCCCTCGCCTTGCACCAACGAGGTCCCGGGTTCGAGTCCCGCTCCCGGCGCTTTATGTGCATTTGGTTTTCAGTCCATGCTCGCTTCCGCAGGTTTTTCTCCAGGTACTCCGGTCTTCCTCCTGCATCTAAAACTGTCACTTGAGTCTGCCCCACCCAGGTTATGGGAAGCTGTACAAAGGGTGAATATTACAACCGAAGTACCGATAGAATGTGCTCTACGGAAGCACTTCTAAGTGAAAGTGAAATGGTTGTGACGATCTACCTGCAGCGAATCACGAGCGCTTTGTTTCCTATTCTGTCAAAAGGCGCTATATAAATGCCATTATTATTATTATTATTATTATTATCTAACAGCAGCATTCAACAGAAACTAATAATCTTTGTTGTCCACTGGATATATTGCCTTTCATCTGTTATTGAGGTTGTCTGCTAAATGTTACGACTTGTCCCTAATTTTTACAACTTAATGGAGAATTTGCGGAGTCCTGTATGTGGGCATAAAATGGAATGTAGTAGACTCACACTTTCCATTTTGAAAGACTGCAACATGGACGCTAAAACTTCTCTTCATTCGAAAAAAAAATGCAAGTACTAATACAATTTGAAGAAAATATTGAGCAGTTTTGATGTGTGTGTGGCTTGTTACTATAGGTCTGGGATTTAATTGCCATTAATTTTGAGGTTGTCCACCGACAATGTGACTAAATATGTGAGTTTGTTCGGGGCATTTTTTAGGTTGTCTCGGACAACAGACTAACAGTGAATTTTGGGTTTTATTTCAAAACAGATGGGTTTCTAGTATAAATTCAGCTATAAAGCTCCTACTCATTCTCCTTGATCTTGACATATTGTATTATTTTTGTGTGCCAGAAGTGCTTTTTGTAAACAATTATATTGATATGATGTGTAAGTTGCTGTTACAGATATTTGGTCCTACCATTCCATAGGCAAAGTAAACCAATATGTGATGACTCACACCGAAAAGGGGGACTTTGCGACGATCTGCAGACTGAGATATCAGGCTATGAGAAGTGGTAAAATTTTCGTCTGGGGGTGAATTTGAGATTTTGTGATATTATGAATCTTCAAAGTTTTAAAAATCTTCCTACCAAGCCGTTTTCTATAAAATTGCGAAAAAAGATGATTTTATGACAATTTTCTAACACCGTGTCAATCTCCTTTTCGCAATTTTGTGATCGGAAGAAAAAACATCCTCGAAAACAGGTCGTTTTCTCAGCCCAAATTTTCACTTCTCTGACCGACTGTCCTAGGTATATAATTAAAGATATGTATCTTGACAATGTCTGTGTCAAATTTGATGATGATTGAGTGCTCCTAAGTACCTGTTGCTAAGGAGAGTATAGTTGAACTTAAGTAATCAATAAAATTGATGCTTTCACAAACCCAAACTTAGTTTAAAGCCTGTTTTCTCCAATTGCGATCAACACGCTCTTACTAAAATAACCATATCTTTGGGACGGATTGTTGTATCGAAATTTTCGAGGTACCAAATTACTTGTGAAACTCTAAGCTTTCACATGATGCCAAAAACTCAATTTTGATGTCGGAACC
>JXSR01S015688.1:30160-52079 GCA_000969725.1 Ophiothrix spiculata
ATATTGTATTTACAAACATGAATTAATATCTATAGGCTCATAAAAGGGGCATTGAACAAGTTCTTTCGGGTGTTTTTTTTTTCTATTTTTAATATTTGTTTGAATGCCAAAAATATATGCTGCCTACATAAATCAACATTTTCCACGCATAACATGTATGGATGTTTACAAATCGTCATCTTCGATCCAGTGACCCCGAAAACTGGGGTATTGTACCCATCATAAATCAAAAGTAAACGTTCGCACGTCTCAACAACTGTCTAAACAAAGAGTGTTCAAACACTGGAGAAAGTTCATTCATATTACTCATAGGTCTACCCTGTATGCTGTGGCAGTTGGTGGACCGGTACAAGGCCTGTATTATAGCAACAATAACAGGCAATATTTAGTGTCCGAACCTGGTCCTGTTTTGAATTTGAGCATTGCATTTTTTCATTGATGATATCAGATATTTTGCTTGATAGTTGCCATGGGAATGATTCAGATTGGTAGTATAGTGGGTGAACAGTGGTGAAAGTATTTGTGGTGATTTCATTCAAAACATGCTATGGAATGCCGTCGACTGATGTGTACTCACTGAATTGAACTCCCACGAATCTTGACACATCGCATGGGTTTTGAGTGTTTTCAAAGTGCCTTCAGTAAAAGGTAAGTTATTTGTCTTTCTTATTATTTAAATAATACAAAGATTGCAAAAAGGAAATATGATAAAACGCATGCAATGCCGAAAACTATTGCTTTTCATTTAACCCATCATCTGAAAGGTTTCGAAGGGATAAGGTACTTTCATCAGGTACAGTAATAAAACCTAACAGAGGAGAAATCCCGGGGCAAGGGGATATTGTTTATATAAGTTGGAGAAACATTAAATCGCATTTGGAAAATATCTGAAAATGTAGTATCATACCATAGGCCTACATTTTTCAAATTGGGTTTCTTTCAAACATGCATGGTTATTGCTGAAATCGTGACTTGCAATTTCTAATTATTATCCTTGTCTGGAGTTCTGTCATTTTACTCCCATATTCCAACAGGTATTGTTTTCACAGAATGAACCCAGGCGTGTAATCCCTGTCAAAAGAACTTGACTCATACAGCAAGGTACAAAATTAGCGAAGTGGCACGATTTGATTTGAACTTGAGGCCCGTGTCAATCACGTGTATTAGTCTGAATGAAACTTTATTTCATTTCGCTAAAAGTAAGGATATTCTTCAAGAATAATCTATAAGCCTAAATGTTATAATTTGAGAATGTTCTTAAATCGTTTTTGAATTTCGTAACCTGTTTTAGGCCTACCTTTTCACGAGTGACAGGCCTAGCTATAGCCCGGCTTATTAGGTTTCATTTTTTGTACCGGTTAATATCCTATGCCGGTTATCGTGCACAATCTCCCACGACTATACAGTAGCTAAGAATGCCGTGAAATCTTCTAGCGATTTTGAGATTAAAAGAAATTTATAAACAAACAAAAAATTATAACATAGGCCTATCCGGGTAAATACACTTAACATTGGTGTCAAGGTTAAGTCAGTATTGACAATAAATAAACGTTTTAATCTTCGTTAAACATTTCTAGAAACATGATATATGCCAATCTCTCTGGTATATTGCTAATAGAGCAATTTCACATTCCATATTGGCTGGAAGCAGTATGAGATTACTACACCCATGAGAGATGTCCTCGTGTAAGGTCAACGCCTTGGATCATGTTTATCAACAAAACCTGCATGCTGCAGTCGACTAAAACAAGGAGTACAGCAATGCGCAAACTAACTACAACATATATGCCTATATTTAACAAATCATATGCCATGCCTATTAAATATAGTAAATGAATGGTATGATCTGATTTCAACTTGTGATTTTGCCAATATGGCATACAATTTGTCAATGTGTAAGAAAACTCCACAAAATGTGCACCAAATTAGCGCAATTTTTTTATAAGAAAATTTAAATTTTAGCATAATTAGCTATATTTAGGTCATTTGCTACATGAAATTTTTTGGGTGTACCTTTTTTGAGCAAGAATTCTTTTGCCCATGCAAATTGTTTTGCCACTGCTCACCTCCTCAAATGAAAATATCTGTATTGCTGAAATGCATTTTTTTTGTGATGTGTCTCCCCAGGTTGCTTCACAGTGAAAAGGGTATTTATATAGGCCTACCATTAAACATGTTAAACTACACATTTTAGCTAAATCTCGAAAAGAATTTGTGGTGAAATTTTGGATTCGCAAATCAGAAAAATGTGAGCTTTCCACAGGCTTTCCAATGTTCTAGTTACGTCCACACCTTTAAGACATGTTTTCATGATAGGCCCTATGAATCAGTGACAGTTTTTAGTGTATCGACATATGTCGCATGTTTTGGATAGCTTGGAATGTATTTTAGGCCTTATATTTTCACCTTTAGCAATGATAAGTCAATCTCACCTCACTTTTCTCCAGCACATTGTTCACATAAGGATTGACGTCAAATTCCCCCCAATGAGGACATTGATAATTGCCTAATCGAAAAGTCGCTTCTTTCAATGACCACTTCATAAATAATCAGACTCAAACATGTTGATTGTGTTGATAAAAGTCTAAATGACTCATGAAAGTCTATGAATTTAATAGACCTTATGTGATGGCTCACCCCGAAAGGGGGGACTTTGAAGGTGATATTCTTTTTGATTTTATCATTTCATCTGTTACAGCATTTTCTAAGCTTTAAAATGACACCTTACTTGTTGAAATTGATCAAGGCGATCAAATTTACAACAGAAAATCTGCTGGAAATTCTTATTATTTTTTTTATTTTTTGCTGCCTATTTTCACAGGTTTCTCGAAAAGTGTTCTGTCGCAAAGTCCCCCTTTTCAGGGTGAGTCATCACATATTGTTTAGATGTTTCAAAACTACGTGTGAAATGAAATTCAAGTTGAGTCTAAATTTTGTCAGAAACAGACGTGCACGTAGACGCTTTGCACTTGTTTAGACCGATGCAGATGGTGCATTTTACATGAACAATAAACATGATAACGTATATACCCGTTTATGACGTATTCGGACTTTAAAGAATTTCTTTAGATTTTTGCTTGTTGGATGTTGTTGGTTAAAGTTAGGCCTATACATGAACATTTTGCGGTTTCCATATAGGCCTATTCCATACTATGTAACTTCTGTTTTCTTAAATTTGCCACACAGTGCAGTGAGTAGACAGGCCTGTAAACTGACAAAATTCAAATGGTGTTTTGACATGTCATTTTATTTTTGATCATGAACTTGTCAAACTTTTATTAAAACAAGTGCTATTTTCAAAAGGTGTCATCGGAATGTTTATATGATCTCTTCAAATGTCTGTGGAGGTTTTTATTTAACCCATTTCAAAGCCCACATTCACCTACATGGTGTTTTGCATGTTCTATAATAAAATAGAATCTCTTTAATTTCAAAATATAGGTCTATTTAGATGGCAAGAACCACCAAATATAAGCTTAAACCATAGATTTCAGAACATAATGCACAACAAAATCATGAATATTGATATGAAATGAAAGACGGATTCATTAATAATTTTCGACAGAATGACAAATGGAGGGAATATGAACTTGTCTGGCCTTTATTTCATAACGAGATAGAAAGTGACATGCAAGCTTAGTTCAGGTAAGCTGAGATCGGCCTTTCATATAATTTTTGCGCCTATACTCATTCGTATGATATTGATAAAGCTCGGGTATAAGCGTTAAAACTTAAGGTGGTTCAACACAGGTATTATTTCCTTGGCTAAGCCTCCTTTGCTATTAAATATGTATGGATATAACATTATTGTCTAAAAGTAATATGTTCTTTGATGGACCTTTGCCTATAGGTATAAACCCGCACGAATACTAGTATTCAGCATTTTGTTCAGTGTAAATGGGGGAAGAGGGAAATCTCAAACCTCAGACATGCTTATTCTGTTAAAATCTGTATGTTAAGCCGATGTATTTACGTTTACACAACGCTGTGTAACATATGTTGTCAAGTTTTCATAAAATTTTACACAAGTTATGTAAAGTTAATGCAAATTGTGTAATTTTTTACAAATTGGTAGGTTCATATAGTACACAACGTTGTGTAAACCTTTAAACAGCGATTTAACAACGAGCCTGTCACTTTCAAACATGCTCTCTACGTCATTAGATTCGTAACGTAGCGGTATGTAACACTTCGTCAGTCATGTTGATAAATATTTGTTTTATGTATTTGCAAATTTTGTATGTTTCATAAGTTTAGAAAGTAAGGGAATGTCAAGTTAGCGCATGCATGGTTTTAAAACGTGTGAACCTGTGCATGCCATTACCCGATCCAGGTGATATAGGAACGGTCCCCCGTTCTTATTGCCCGGGTTGTACATATTATATATAACTGCAGCTATTAATGCATATAGGCATATAAATCACAACCTTAAAACTTCTCTATATTCTGTAAAGTGATCATTTTCTAAACACGATTGGGAAAGAAGTTGGCACAGAATAAACTGTTAAACAAGAGCATGTTCAATTTGTCTTAATTTTGGGAAGGATCCAGCTCCGGGGATCCTGCATGATAACTAAAGTGATGTCACTTAATCGTCTTAATTATCTGTAAACATAAGTTCTAATACTGGGCGTAGCCATGTAAAATCATGTTGAATACAATACAGGCTTATATTTCAAGTATAATGTTACTTAAAGGTAATTCATGTCACCAAAAAAGGATGTATTCAACATTTATACAGATCATTGTGTTCCAAATTTGTCCATGCATTTGTCACGCAACTGTCAGTTCAAAAGTTCGCTGTATAATACTTGTCATAAACGTAATATCATAAATAAGCCTATCGAGAAAAAAAAATATGTCCCTACATTTCGTTAAATTTAATTATATTTTGTGATCTTTTAAATGTGATTTGACATGGTTTACGCATTAATATATTTCAGGAAAATTCTGAACTTTAATGTCAATTTCTAAGTAGACTTAAGTCATGCATTTACCCTATAGACCCTAATGAATGGTGACGATTGATAAATTAAGATGTTCCAAAAATATGTTTATTTCAATAGGACTCAATCTGTAACTCGAACTATACATTATGCGTTTTATTATAAGGAGGGCGAAATCAAACATTTTGGTCAAGAACTTACCATGGGGAAATATTGACCTAAACTATATGCATGGTCAGCAATTATAAAATTTCTTTTATAAAAGCATTCGTATGAGTTTAATAAGGGGCGCACCATTAGATTTCCAGGGGGGGGGGGGGGAGGAAGTTTTTAGAAAAAAAAAAATCCCCCTCCCCTGAACAGGGAATAGGGGAAAAAACAGTAATTTCAAGAAAAAAAAATCGCCCCCGAACGGGGCGCGAAAAAAAAAATTCCACCCGAACCCAACTTCCTGCTCCCCCCTTGGAAATCTAATGGTGCGCCCCTAAGTAATTAGAACGTGTTTTTTTTTGAAAAAACAGATGAAAGTATAATTGAAATTTTTTAAGATCCTTATGAGCTATTATGTTCTTGGCTTGAGCCCAGGTCTGGATCAATGTTTCAACAAGATGTTGCAACACAAAAAGAACCCTAGCTTTGACAGGTGTTGTTGTATCTATGCAAAAAGCATTGGATTTATTCCGGGGCGTCGGAACCGTGTAGGCCAGGTGGGTTTGGGCCGCACCACTTTTCAGCAAAAAAAATAGTTCAATTTGATGAATTTTATTTAATATTGTCGTAGCATTAATAATCGCAACATACAAATTCGTTGTTAGTAACTATTGTCTTCTGGGGCTTAGTTGCTTCTTTATTTTTGATAACCAAGGGGCCATATTATAGGCCGCACCACTTTTACCAAGGGCCGCACCACTTTGATTATCCTCGACGCCACTGGGTTTATCTCTAAGATCCTCAATAGACTGATATACCATCCCAAACACCCAAACTCCAAGCACAATCCGTATACATAACCTCACTTTTCTCCAGCACATTGTTCATTTTATTTTTTAAATAATGTCACTTTTGCCATGCACATTTCCCATAGACCACTGTACAAATTTTTCCCAAAAAACCTCCAAAAATGGTGTTTTTAAACAGACTCTCATGCAAAAACGAGCCCGATGACCCCCAATTTTTATTTTTAAAATCGGTGCTACATCGATAAAATATCATTCATGCTAATTTTTACTAGAAATTTCCGGGCAGATCTATCATGGACCAGACACCTTAACTTTACCATTATGGCATGCAGGTATGTGCGAAGTTTTTCGCAAATGTTAAGCTAACAGCTGCTTCTGCTGATTTGAGCCATAAATTGGGGATCCCTGAAATGTGAATCATATTTGATTGCAATTGTTTTGACTGAGAATATCTCAGGCTTTAAAACTGTTACGTCAGACTAAGGAAGCGAGTGTCTGCCACCACGGTTTGCTTTAGATGTCTTTATTTCAGAATCAGAAGAAACCTCCCATCCCCAACAACCAATCGACCTGTATGACTCACTTTTGGCTATTCAAACAATATTTGTTAAAGGTAAACAATCGAAGACCCTTGTGTTCAAAGGGGGCATTTTTTTTTTAATTATTTATTTCTTTATTGTATTTTGTATTTTTATTTAATTTTGTTTATATGTTGTATCATGTGGCACATAACATGATGACACGGAAAATGTGTCCTTTGCAATCAAATTTAGATGGGATAGACACTGGTCTACAGATACCTCATGTCAGAACTCCTCGAGTCCATTATAATTAATTCCTAAAGGCTATAGGCCGGTGGGCTATTAGGGCTTAATATATCATTTCATGTCAGATATCTTTTTAAATTTCTACGATAGCCCTGGAATCCAAATTTGGTTTCGTCCCATTAAATTCATTGTGATTTTGGATCTAAATTGGATTTGTTTTCCATTTTATTCTAACGAATTATGAGCGATATGATATATATATAATATACGTACAGTACAATTTCAGGATGGCCTTAACTTAGTCATTTGATGGTTAATTGACCGACTGCAAGATAATGTCATTATATTTATTTGTTTTTTTATCCACAGCCCCCAGTGGGACTGTTGTGTTTGGTTCTGGTGTGTTTGGAGGTCACTTGACCCATGTTTGAAGTTAAAAATGGTTTTGTGGACAGAATATGCAAACAAATTGTTATTTCTTACAACATGTAGGCCCTAAGTCTCACCAACGAGATATTAATATCAATATTAATATCTCGTTGGTCTCACTCATGATTTTATGTCAGAAAAATGCTTTGAGAAATGATCAAAAACATGACACTTGAAATAAAATAAAAACGGAAATGAGACATGTCGTACACCGTACACTTGTTTCCATGAAAAAAATCGTGGTTTATCCTCGAATTGTCTATTTCGAAACAAGCTTATATAAGCATCAAGGATATATCATGGTAATTAGCAATGAACTTTTGAAAAGTGCACATATTGAATACTTCAATGGTAATTTTTTCAATGAGTATATCAGTTATAAGAAATACGTGTAATGCGTATAGCAGATTATCTATAGGCCTAACCGTCATCATTTACAAACGAAATTGATGAACATCTCATAAATATTTTCAGTAAAAGAAAACAAAAAACAATTAATGAAGTAGTGGCTGGACAGCTGAACTGACTAATTAGAAGTTATATAATCAAAATAAAGCTGATGACCCAGATATGTTTTAACTATTGGAACTGTCACAGCTTGCTTATTATGATAAATCCCTAGGATTGTGACTATAGGAGGATTTCACCACTATACGCCGAATGAAGAGGTTTAGAGAACCTCGCAAGCTAACGTCGCTGCAATCTCAAGACTCTGAAAAGGTATCTATATATTACTATTTCAACATGACAAGAGTCCAAGAATAATCTAGTATCGAACAAATCCTTGGGCCTAATATGTTATCGAAAACCAGTTGACATAACATTAGTATAAGGTCTGCTTAGGCCTGAATGCAGATGCACTTTTGCCAAAGGTCCTGACGGGCTTTAAATCACTTTGAAAGCGAATTATAGAATGTACTCTTGCCGAACTTCCGAAGATATTTTAAACAAAGTAGGCCTAAATGTTTTACAACATTGGTTAATAGTGATTATTTATGAGTAGGCCTTGTAACTTGTTTGGAACATAAATTTGATAACTTCCTGTATTGGAGCAGAGAACAAACATAGACCTAATACGTGCGGATTTCATTAGGCCTAGCCTCGGAGATAGTATTTTATTTAACATGGAACAAAGTATGGACTGATGCCATATATAATAATTGAAATTGGCGGATAACCCGATTGTTTACACCGAAGAACGTGTGCTATCAAAATAGGAAGCCGGAATGTTTTTGGAAAAAGATTTGTTGAAATATTAATCTTCCGCAATCGACATTACGCAAGTTTGACGTTGCAATATCTGTTGGCCAGGAGTGAGCCGGGGGATGAGATGCCATCTTTACTCAACAAGTTCATGAGTTGAATGATACCTGATCATTGATTAAAATTACGGTGTTTTATATGAGCTACCTTGTGTAAGTAATATTCTTTGAAGATGAGGAACTCATTTGTTGGCCTTCAATTGTCATGACTGCCATTTGCGATGATAATGATGTATTTTAATGGTATTTTCTAAAAGACGTAAGTCCTAAACTTCAGATAGATTTCATCAAAATTATAGCATCAGTGTCAAGTTGGATATATGCATTTTTTTTTGATGAAATTGGTAATTTAGAGCGTGTACTTTAAGAACCTGAATGATGCCAAAAATACACGCTTGAGTAATTTTTGTTATTGGTGTCAAAAGCTGTACCCATTTTTTTACATGCCACGGATCCCATATCATGTTTGATATCAAATTAAAGCTTATGAAATATATAATGTAACTCTCTAAAAATTGGGTGATTTGAATGCTTCAACTTCAAAATGGCATATTTTCAATGAAATCAACCAAAGTAGCCTTAAGAAAGCCAAATATATTCTGAACTACCTTTACAGAGGAACATTTTAGTTAACATGAGGATTATTTGTCCTCAATTATATGTACCATTCATATATTTAACATTAAAAAAATATATATATACATAGTACGACTTGAAACGTCAGCACTAACACCGTGCGCTTTGCACAAAAACATGTTACAGCAACTTCAAAACAACATTAAAAAATAATTAATGGAACAATTATGGCTTTGTTGGTTACAACATAAGTATCCCTTCACACTTTTGCTGTTAGTTGTTGTTCACTTGTTTTAAAAAATCAAATGGGCATTGACAAAATGTTCGCTAAAGATGGTATACAGCATCATCAAAATAGCATTAAAAACATTTGATATACAAAATTGTTCTTGTACTTTGAAAACAGAACATTTTAAAATCCTGTTTTAATATCCCGATTCAAATTTAATGTCACTGTAACCTGTTTCCTCGTATGATAGGATTCTTTTGCTGCCATTTTGAACCTATTGGTGGCTATTTTGGATTTTCAAATTCTGAGAGAAATGATTTGGGGACATATGATTCCGTTAAAGTCATTTACATAGATTACTTTGGATATTTAATATTGTTAATGTCGGGCTAATGCGTTTTTGAAATCGATTTTGGTGCGTAGAAATATACCTTTTTAGCCATTTTGAACCTCAATATGTTCACTTTTTTGGATTTGAAACCTGTTAAAACCTCTTATGGGACAAGATGATTTCTGCTTTATCATCTAATATCTTTCTGCATTGATAATTTTGAATATTTATTGACTTCAGTGATGTTTATAAAATTCCATTTTTGCGCCGAAACATAATGGTACTCATTTCTTGCGTTGTTTGGACGGCAGTTTATTCTTTTTAAATATTTGAACGGTCCATGTTTAGAACTATAATGATATTATGTGTACAATATTGCTTACTCTAGTGAAAATTTACGATATTGGGCATATTAACATATTTTTTCGTTCGATTTAATGAAAATATGCAATTTTGGCGGACATTTTGAATTTGAAGCGCACCAATTGACGCGGTTCAAGGTGTTTGCATTATATATTCCATTAGCTTTAATTTGATATCAAACATGAAATGTTTACATCAAAAATTCAGATTTGTCATACATAAAGGCGTATTTGAGAAAGAGGGTGTGGCTACTGACGCAACAAAAAATGCTCAAGCGTGAATTTTTGGCATCATCCAGATTCTTAAAGTACACGCGCTCAACTACCAGTTTCATCAAGAAAATTGCATATATACCCAACTTGACACTCATGCTGGGGATCTACCTGACTATTAAGTCAAATGGGATTTAGGATCAGGGGATCGTATACGCTTGCAAATCTACGAGTTAGGGGCAGGATTGAAATTTTCCCATTCAATGGCAATTTTTTTCAAGATCGGCGCATTTCCTTCAAGTATAGGGCCTTTTGGTAAGGTTCTAGGTGTTCAGTTTTCCTTCAAAGATATTAATCAAAATGCCGTAATGAATAGTAATGTGCATTTAGGCCTACTCTTCCACATTGACTACAATTGCTGAAAACTTTTTTGACGAGTTTCATATTCCCGGTCATATATTACCGTCAGACAGCGACCTGTATTTGAACTCTGGAAATGCATCTTTCTATGTATCAAGAGATTCAAACCGGTGAAATGCTCCCAGGTGATGTCGACATTTTCAATTATCATTAAATGTCATATTTTATGAACTTTGCATTTTACTTTGATAAACAAATCTTTAGAAATCACGATCATTTGAAAAATCTATGCGTAGGCCAGGCGTAGGCCCTAAGCATCGTCTCGATTCGTCATGACTACCGGTAATTAAGTGTTCTTTCCGCATGATTATCTTGACGTGACTCTACGAAAGTATAGCCTAGCGTCTCTACTTGACTTGATTGTAGTATAATAATCCCGTCTTGGCTGTACGATCGTCTCGACATAAGTAGTGTCTCTACAAGACAAGACGCTACTTATGTCTCGACATAAGTATAGTGTCTCTACATGACAAGACGCTACTTATGTCTCGACATAAGTATAGTGTCTCTACATGACAAGACGCTACTTATGTCTCGAGATAAGTAGTGTGTCTACATGACAAGACGCGACATAAGTATAGTGTCTCTACATGACAAGACGCTACTTATGTCTCGACATAAGTATAGTGTCTCTACATGACAAGACGCTACTTATGTCTCGAGATAAGTAGTGTGTCTACATGACAAGACGCTACTTATGTCTCGACATAAGTAATAGTGTCTCTACATGACAAGACGCTACTTATGTCTGGGCTTATGTCGAGACGCTACTTATGTCGAGACGCTACTTATGTCGAGACATAAGTAGTGTCTCTACATGACAAGATGCTACTTATGTCGAGACGCTACTTATGTTGAGACTAGATGATATGTCGAGACGAAGACATTAGTAGCATCTCTACATGACAAGACGCAAGTTGAAACACTTCTCGCATTAGCGTGTCGTGTTGATCATACATATGCAATTCATATAATAACTTTGAATAAGACCCAAGTTGTATCTCGTATAGCGTCTCGTACTGACTTTGTAATTATTATAATACTGAAGGTCAATGCAATAAGTAGCGTCCTCACACGATATCTAGTTTGACTTAATTGGTCCCTTGACGCAAGTACTAGTAGCATCTCGACTTGACTAACACTGCTTTCAGCATACGCTTGTTGTTTTGTCGCTACATGACGTATATATTTGTCAATGTTTGTTTAAAAGATTGCTTAAATTGTCGCTTGCTGTTGTCGTAACGCCAAAATTCCATGTCGCCGAGTTAATCGATGTCGTTACAATTTTGTCGCACGGCAAGATTTTTCAAGTTGAAGTGAATTCAACTTTCAAAGCGACAAGCTGCAAAGGAAACAATCCCGGGGATACAATAAGTATGAAAGCATGGGTATCATATTTGGCTTTTGTTAGCGTCTCGTCTAGACGAAGTAAACGTTATAACGTCTCGTTTTCTAGCCCCTTGTCGTGACTATTATTGAACGTCTTTGCTTGATTATACGCAACTGACTAGATTTTTTGAAAAACAAATGCATAACTTTTTGCATCAAAATGAAAGGCCAATAAATTCAATTTTTTATACCTCCTGCATACCTA
This sequence comes from Ophiothrix spiculata, assembly GCA_000969725.1. Classification (NCBI taxonomy): domain Eukaryota; kingdom Metazoa; phylum Echinodermata; class Ophiuroidea; order Amphilepidida; family Ophiotrichidae; genus Ophiothrix; species Ophiothrix spiculata. The sequence goes on from JXSR01S015688.1 coordinate 42,249, forward strand.
TGCGTAACTGATCTAATCGAATGCAGATTATAAAATGTAAATTCTTGACATATAGGCCTATATATACAATACAGACATACAAAGATATAGGCCAAGGGACCACCTTTCAAAGTCAAAAACAGGGGCGTCATGGACAAAATTGTCCTTAATTATTTCCTCTATTCTGTATCAATTGCCTATATATTGTGTCCGGTCAACAAGGCCAAAAGAAAGATATGAGTAACAAACATTCAGAGAAAACCAATTTTGTCTAAAGTTGTCTTAGCCAACTATCTTCATTAATTCAGTTCATCATCAATTAGTAAAGTGGTGTTAAATTGCGATTTTTATCTTGTGTATATGACATACAACAACACGTGTTTTGCCATACATGATTGTATGATTTAAAGGGAATAACAAGAAAAATATATCCATTTAAACTACTGTAACAGTCATGTACGTATTTGATCTGGTTTATCTAAATCCCGATATAACGCACACCATTCTTTCCCTAGGTAAGGTCTTTTCACAATATCAAAAGGTCTGATTCACTGAGCAGATGATAGAATAGATATTACATTCTTCTTAAATCAGTGGCGATGATAATTTGTCACAACTTCTCAGCATGTATGAAATGGAAAACTGTTAACCCGTGTATTAAAAATGATGATATAACTGTCAAGGAATGCTTGGTCGATTGTGAATGGATCTGTTTTAATAGAGACATGCAGTGAAGTCTCGAGGAGTTAATTCAAAGGCAAAAATTACCAGTTGGCTTGATGGCAAAACATTGTCATGATTGTGACTCTGTCATGGACATTTAGTGGAGACGTGTGTGACATCCTTTCGCGTTAATATTGTGTTACCTAACTTACCTTGCCAAAACTTGATCAGATCTTGCTAGACAAGATAACTTTGAAGATAACTTTATTTATCATTATTTGATGACTTAAACGCCCTTCAGTGTTTAACTTCTTGTTTTTTATATTCTTTCAGGTAAACGTGACCGATTCTTCATCTGACCTATTCCGCTCCGGATCGACAATTAAACAATGAGTAACCAACAGCATCAGAGAGTATACATCAAACTCTTCCACCTTGTTGTCCTGACCGCTATCAACCCTGCCTACAATGGAGACAATGCAGCCAACGCACAGACGTGTTCAGGCGTCTTGACAGAGACTTACAAGCCCGACGCTGACGTCATTATTGGATTTATTGGAAGCAGACGACTGTCAAGCTCAAACATCAGTCTTTGTGACGTCAGTGATGGATGGAGTGATCAACTCTTCGAGATTGCCAAGATTGTCGTGGATAATCCACCAAGCTCTGTTGTCTTGCCAAATGTGACTGTCGGTAAGAATATTCAGCAAAACCTTGCGCGTGTCAGATTTAGAAGTGTTTTATTAAATTTCTCTTGTTTTTCATTACTGTGACCATATATTCAGAGTGAAGATGCCGAACCCAAAATTTGAACTCCATATCTGACGACCCCGTTACACCATGCGGCAACTATCAGTTAGGCTCCTAGTGCAGCCTGCGCCTGACATCTCCTAAAATATATATATGTTTGTGACATTGATTTAAAGGAATTGGAAGATCTTATTGTTAAATAGAGGTCGGGTCACTTGGGTTCATTTTAAAGAAATTTAATGACTCAAAAAGTGTGTTTAACGGTCAAAGCATGGCAGCAGAAGAGTGGTTGAAATATATAATTTGATATTGAACAGTTCGGTGTAGGCTAACAGGATATTTAATACCGCATTGAGCTGAGAGACATTACTTTCTGTCACTCATGCATACAAGCATGACCAAATGACAGACCTCTTTGTTACTTTATTTCTCACTTTTCCTCCTAATAATCTTAGGTCTTGAATTATACGATGACTGTGGGTCTTCTTCAATGAGTACCAAAGCAGCTTTGCAGTATGCTTCTGCAACAGAAAATCAGTGTGGCAGTACAAAACTCAGACCAGGTAGGTCTTTCAAAGATTATCACCGTACTTGTGATACCTTCTACGAGTATATATTGTTTTTTCGAACCATGCAAGTGACACAGATATGTTGATGACACTTAAGACCGTCTTAAACATTTGCTAAGCCTTCCGTACAGAGGGCCTGTATATAAAGGTAAATCGTTTCACAAACCATACAAGGGACACTGGTGAGTTGATAAATGTATTAAAATTACTTGCGTAGAGTCATGTCGGGACGCTACCAGGACGCTACTTGTAAGACGAGATGTAAAAATTAATTGCAGTCCATATAAGTGACACGCCGATGACACTTCAGTGTGGAGTTTCTAAACCTTCCTTACGCCTTGCGTGAATCGTACCATAAGTGGATTGTTTTGCATAAAACCATACAAACCGTACAAGAAGCAGAATATCACCATCGATTTACATACCATGTAAGGAACAATGATATGTTGGCAAAACTGAAAATCATCTTATATACTATATAGTATGCATATAAGCATCCCTAGTCTCATCCTGAATCTAACCCTTGATTTATTGTTTTATAAAACTTGCAAGGGACAATGATAAATTGACGTCACATTACAAGATCATCTTATTGGCCTCCCTAAAATAATCCTGACTATTACTGTGTATCTTTTTAAACTGTACAAGGAACAACAGTATATTGACGATCATCTATTGCCTACCCTGCCTAAATCTTATATTGTGTATCGTTTTACAAACCATACAAAAAACGACGATACGTTGACGACATTTAAGATCCATCTTCTTAGCCTGGATCTTCAGCCACCTATACAATTTTCCTGAATCATATTATGTATATTCTTACAGGCAACCCGTACAAGGGAATGATATATCGACGCCACTTTAGAAGATCTGTCTTCTTAGTATGAAGATAAATGATCGCATTCATTCAGTTGTATTGAATAAATATAAGGAGTAACTTGGTCAAATACTGCAACTTACTTTTGCAATATGCGTCGTTGCGAGTCTGTGACCATTATCAATGGTCTTAAACAGGCATTCTTTTTCCTCAAGATGGTCACGTGACAGGCGGCTAGTGACGTCTGCTGTATATCGTCCCACTCCAAACATACTGTGAAATTAGAGGATGTTATAATTTTTGATAAGGAGGAACAATACCACAAGTGATAAATTAAGGAAGCCATATGGAAAAGGATTGAGAACTCGGTCCGTTTATCTCATGTGTGGGACCGGGCAGGCACTTTGTGACACCGTCTGTCACGTGACAAACCCCAGGAATCTGTGGGAAAACCATAATTGGTAATGGTCACAACGTCTCATATAGTTGTAAAAGTGAGTTCTGATATGTTATTTATTTATTCCTTTTACGATATTCTTGCTTCCCTACTTTAAGTCTGAATCTTAGCATAGGTGTATTGCTTTACAAACCATACAAGGTATACAATGATAGGTCGACGACACTTTAGAAGATCGTCTTTAGCCTCCTATATAATAAACATATAGGCCCGTATTCCAGAAAGGTGTTTAACTAAACCACGGTTTAACTGAACATCAACTCTCCAGGAAAGATATGCACTGTTGCAGCTTTCAAGTGGAACAGTTCAATGAGCCGTGCTGTTGACGAGAATTAAAACCGTAGTTTAGCTAAACACCTTTCTGGAATACGGGCCATCGAGTATAGTTTCACAAACCATGAAATGGATAATAATACAATGATAACACTTTAGAAGATAATCTTTTTAGCCTCCCGTATAATAAGCATGAGTCTAATTATGTATCGTTTACAAACCATAGAAGGGAAAATAATACGTTGACGATACTTTAGAAGATCATCTCCCAAGATTCTCCTACAGCATGCCAGAATCTTGCTGCGTTTCATTTTACATTCAAAGCAGGAGACATCAGTATGTTGACGAAACTACAGAAGGCATTCTTCTAAGCCTGAAACGAAGTGATTCGTTTTGCAAATATATAGTAAAAGAGCACCGCTTTGTTGGTGACACTTTAATATTTAAAAAGATTATTTTCTTACCCTCCTAGAATATTACAATACAAGGAAAATTGATATGTTACTATCGCTACTTTAGAAAGACCATCTTTATAATCTCTTCTTCATTAAGCTGGAATCTTACCATATAAGTTTATCGTCTTACCATTGAAATATCGTCTTGCCATGGAAAACTCTTTTTTCCATGGTCTTACAAACCACAAAAGGGATATGTTTATGACATGTAGACGACCATCTAAGCTTTATATCCACTGAGGCTAAAGCTTACAGTAACAGTCACCACATTTTGTTGTTTATATTCAGGTGTGATTGGACCTACTTTACATTCTTTGGTACCATCAGCTTCTACGATATTAAATGCTGTGGACATATCAATCGTGTCACCTGCATCATCACTCCTATCTGATCAAAATCTGGACAAAGGTGTATTGCGGATACTACCATCAACGTCAAACCAAGCAAAGGTAATGTTTTCTTGACAAATTGCTCTTTGGATACGCAAAAGGGTGGGCTTTAGGGGATAACTCTGTGTATGACATTTTCGTCACTGATATCATATCGTTTTTGGTCGAAGCAGCACGTGGCGAGCATTATTAATATTGAGAGGAAAATTATATTTCTTCCACGTTTCTAAAAGAGTTCAGCTGATACTCACAACTTGATATGGTGATTAATTAAACCCACTGGAATTTTCAACATTTTAATCAGTGTTAGCAAATTATGCAAATATACAACGTTTTATTATTGAGATTGTTCATTGCATGGTTTTATCTCTTGAGTGTTGAATCCAATATAACGTCTCCAGGTAAGACACGTTGTCGCAATCATGCATTGTCGAAGATGGCGTTGTTGAAGTGTTGATCAGTATTATGTATGTATCCTCATCTTACCCAACAGGTACTTGTTGAATTAGCCGAGTATTTCGGCTGGAGTTATCTATCATTGATTGCAACAAGAGGGGAATACGGAGAAAGCGGCACCGACGAAACTAGACGGCTTGCACAAGAGAAAGGAATCTGTACATCTGCCACTATATTGCTTGATGACTTGGAAACTAATAGTGCAGTTTATGATGAAATGATTACAACACTCGTGGGTAACATCGAAGCCAAAGGTAAGCTTTTGAGAAGGTTGTGGTCCCGGGGTTGTGGTATATTTACCTCAGCGATTATGGTTGAAATTACTTTTTTAGACGTACTGTGCTCCGATACAGTACATGTCCATTGTATGTGTCTTGTACAATACTTCTATGTGCCTTTCTATTGAAATGAGCTTATCTCGCACAAAGATAGACCTTTGTTGAAAGGTATGCATTCTTTCAATCCAGCACACGTGTATTTAAACGATTTCTTCCTTTTTTGGTTCTATTGCAATACAATACGATATATTACAAGAGTGTAGAACTGCAATGTAGGTATCCATTTAGCACTTCAGTAGCATACGCTAATCTCTGACTCTCAATGCATAATGATGAAGAGTCAGCCTTAATTAACATACGTTTCTCTCAGTAATGGGTAAGCAGAAGTATACTTAAGAATTATCCCATATTTTCTGTTGTACCTCACAGGTGTTGTGCTTTGGTGTTCATCTAACAATGTGGCCGGTCTTCTAGATGCTATTCAACGACTTCAAGGTGCGGCTTATGACCTCGTGTTGCTAACCTCCGACAGTGCTTTATCAAACACAACTCTCTTCGAATCCTATCCAACTGCTGCACGTGGAATCATCAGTATACGATCGTATGACTGGTCAAATAACGAGGCAACCTTAAATTATCTAAAAGAAAACTCCATCGGAACTGCAAACTTTGATAATCCAGCTGCGTACCCGACTACCAATGCATTATTGTCATATTTAAACTGTTTGTCTACAATTCATCAAGACAAATGTGGCGGTGTACCCGGGATATGTCCAGAAATGGCATCTAAGACCAGTAAAGACTTTTCAGATGCCATAAAAAGCAATACATTTCCACTGATTAGTCGGGAAGATTTTACGTTTGATAAGGACGGCAAGCCAAGTGACTTCACAATGGGGATTCTACAGTATAGGAATAACACAAATGGTACAATGAATATTCAGCAGGTAAATTGGGTCATAATAAAGCTTCGTCTAAAATCTTTACACCAGGACTAAAACAATTGAAGGGCTCGCAATGCAAATACTAGAACCGGATAAATGTTAGTGAATTGAATGGAATTGATAATGCCTTTGTAAAAGTAATCAAGGTCCCCCTTGAATCAAAGTCCGCCTTCCATAGACCATAACGGAGTAAAGCGTGAAACTAATGTTGCGTAAGAGTTGTTAGCCTATACTTTACTGTACAACCCGGACAGTAAGTTCAGAGGACTGTGATTCCTATTACACCGGGACCGACACAAACTGACACTTCTAGGAAGCTATTGGACCCTGATGGCCTCGGGTGGTTCAAACGATGACGCTGGTATAGTAACTTTTACGCTGGTCGTGTTGGTTGAAGTCCTTGCATCAGCAGCTCGTTTTCAGTCGTGCGCCGAAGATAATATATTTCTATTGAGAAAATGTCCGCTGCCAGTGTCATCTGTAGTTAGTGATGGGGATGATTTTTGTAGTTTTATCGTATTTAGGTTCAGGGTGCTCTTTGAAATCGATGGAGGGCAGGGCACTTTAGCTTAGCTCAATTGAACAAGTCACTTTTACGGTGAAGTGAAACTATATAATTGTTTTCTATGTCTGTAATAGGGTATTCAGGTCTCTGCATGCAATTGCAGGGTATTCTTCGATGATTTGTTTGTCTATTGCTTGTTCTATTTTTAAGAATGCAGGTGAAGGAATGCATTCCACTTGTTGGTCGTCCTGTTCTTGTCTTAGCAAAACCACAAACGAAAGCAAACCTTTCAAAGCTAAGGATACATTTGATATGCAGATTCTGATTTAATTATGATTGCTTTTGCAGGTTGGTACGTGGAAGCCAAATAGTGGTCTTTTACTCATGGGTACCTTTCAACATTATACCCAAACTGGACTAGTTGATACCACACCAATATCTACATGTGGAACTTTATGTCCATCGTGCTCGGCATCAAACCCCTCACTGGCTACGCCATCTAGTAACATTATGACTACGCAGGATGTTGACCGAAACCGAAATGGTGTTGACGGTCCGGATGATGATGATGAAATGGAAAAGAATAGAGGAGCTTACTATATGCGTGTGGCAGGTGACCTTGATATTCCTGTCATACTTTCGATTAGTGAAGCCGGTGGGTTTCAGGACTACGACGGATTTGTTTGCGGTCATCTTGACGAAAAAGAAGTGCTTACAACCGAAGCTTTAGTTTATGCGTTAGATCAAATCAACGCTGATCCCGACATTCTTCCCGGCCTCAAACTTGGCATCACTGTGATGGACTCTTGCAAACAATCTGTTATCGCTACTCGGCAACTTTCTGGGGTTCTTGGGCAAACGGCCGATTTAGAAGTGAGCGGACCCACGCTGGGTGTCATAGGCCCTGACACGGATCATGTTGCCCAAACGGTGGTGACAGAAATCACGGCACCTGCAGGATTAGTTACGGTAAGTGGTATTTCTTGATAAATTATTCTAAAGAAAAAATGTACATCTGTCTGTGCGAATAAAGATAAAAAAATCACTTCAGAATTCAGTGATTAAGAGTTGTCGAAGGTGCCATCCGCAGTTTCCCTTCCTTTACATTCATTCTGCGTGGAAAACGTTAATCTTACAGATGACACCAATTTGTATTTAACAGCGGTGCTGAACACGTTAATTTGTTTTTCAAAATTGATTTTTTTCTTTTTTATGTAGGTTAGTCACGGCAACACTCCGTCAGTAGCGGGCTCGTCCAACTTTTTCCAAACATCTCCGTCCCTTGATGAACAAGCTCGCGCCATCGCTTCGCTACTTACAGAACTGGACTGGTTCTACGTCGGCATCATTTACTCCGACTCGGCATACGGAATAACAGGATACAATGCCTTTGTTGAAGCTGCTAGTCAGTATGGCATTTGTCTTGGACCAGCTAGTAAAATGCCACAGGAACCCATGCAGCCAGACTTTGATTCAATACTGTTTGATTTTTATAGAACACTAGATCTGAATGTAATTGTGACATTTGTTGACCATGAATACGATGCCAGACGGTTGCTCGTGACGCAACGTTTATACGGCTTTGATCGATTCACATGGGTCGGCACAGAAACATGGGAAACAGATTCGCAGGATCTTGAAGGATTTGAAGACCAAGCTTCGGGAACTTTGCTTGTCACTCCATCTAGTGGCGATCTGACAGACTTTCAACAGTACCTTACTGGTGTTTCAGTCCAAGATGCTGTCGTTCGCAACCCATGGTTGCCCTATGCCTTGGGTGAGATATTTCCATGTGGGAACTCTACAAGACATAGGAGATCTCCAAAGAAAATGCTAGACTGTGTCGATTTAGGACCATCGGGGTTGGCAACCCTCGTCACCATGGGAGAATATCGCAGCGATATTTTCCATAGTGTAAATGCTTTATATGCCCTTGCCTACAGTACTGATCAGCTTCGACAGAGAATTTGCAACGACAGCGATGTTCTCTGTACTGGATTTATACAAGCTGCTAAAGGCGTCAATTTTTATGACGTTGTTGGTAATGTCAGTTTTGCATCTGGTGGGCAGCAATTTAAATTCTTGAACCGATCTGGTCCACCAACATTTACGGTTCAGAATTTGCAGTTTAAGAATGATTCTGGAATTCAGTTTGTTAACGTAAGTAAATTTTTTTCTCATTTATACTCTGACAGTCATGTACATACAATACTATCAAGAAACCGTAATAAGAGTTAATTAACAATCATTCAACACAAGACAATGAGATTTACTTCAATATTTCTGTGTACTACACACATCCTTGTCCAGAGAACTCCAGTGCTGAAGTTTCGGAATGTCCTTGATTGCGTGTTATTAATCACTATTTCAACAGGTGGATTTCTTTTGAGGATTGTGTAGTACACTCATGATTGGTTAAAGTCTTCTTGCTGCTTATGTCTATCATCACGTATGAAAGTTCATTCCGATACCAAGAAATCATCGCTATGCTCATCCATACACCTCTTGAGAACCAACACATTTTCCTAAGAAAGTTTTAAGCAGATGTGGGTTGTTCCTTCTATTACAAAATTGTACTATCATGTTATTCATTTTGAGCACGGTAACCATTGTCTTTGCCATTGTAGGTGCGCACTGGGCTGATCATAAGTTACCTGAAGTCGCTAACCTAAAATGATCTTTTCAATATGGTCACTCACAGATTCCGAAGTGGCCCAAGCACTACCAAACTTTTCTGCCAGTCCCTTTAAATTATTTTTGAGAGTTACTTACCGATGTCTTTTTATATATTGTCCACAGATTGGCTCTTGGTCAGAAAGCACAAACCTAACATTGAATACAGACCTCCTCAATCTTGCAAATCCAACTGTGGAAAGAGGACAACGCGATCCAAAGACCTGTGGTTTTTGCTTCGGTGGAGAGCCAGTGGGAGAGCCACTGGAGATACTTGATTGGGAATTAGAAGGTGTTTGGGTGACGATGGTCCTTGCTGCCGCAGCCTCGTGTATCTTTCTCATCTTGTGTACAGCCTTGATGTTCATCTTTAATTACAACCATCCAGTTGTTACCGCAGCAGATTTAAGCATCAGTTTGTGGCTGCTGTTGGGTTTAACTATGATGTATTTGATGAATTTTGTGTACATGTTACATGCAAATACCACCATATGCGCAGTTCGGCGTGTTGGGACGGCTCTGGCGTATGCAGTGACCTTTTCAGCATTGTCAGTAAAGAGCATCCGGTTCAACAGACTTGTACGCGGGAAACCAGGCGATTCTATGAGTTTTATGGGTTC
>JXSR01S015689.1:5263-34306 GCA_000969725.1 Ophiothrix spiculata
ATTGGGCTCGACTGCGTCTCGCCCAATATTTTTGCAACTCATAGCTCGACCAATAAATATGGGCTCAATCGATCCAATTTTATACCAAAGTTGCCATATCTGATCTCGTTATGAGTGCTGATATCCATCAGTGACAACAGTATGTCAATTGTATGAATGGTCTATAATAAGAGTTTGTATGATGTATGGGCCTGAATATTGAACTTGAAGTGTTTAGTCATTGATGCCTTGTAATTTTCAGTCACCTTTGTACAAAGTGTAACTGTCTGTTAACCTGGGGAGCTAATAAGTCTATGAATATTATACAAATATTGACTGCTTTCAGGGGCATGGTTTAAATTATTTCCCCGAGGTGATCTCAAAACCATGAATATGCCCGAAGAGAAGCTGAGGGCATATTCATGGTTTTGAGATCACCGAGGGGAAATAATTTAAACCATGCCCCGAACAAAAAGTCAATATTCGTTTTATATACCGAATATATAGATTTTTGTCCATTGGTTGGTTAAAAGAACCATTTTAGCCCTCAAAGCGCCCAACAATATTTGTTTCTCCTTTCAGTGCTGACCGCGTCGTATTCAGTGCGTCCAAGATAACTAGCTCACGCACTGCAGCGCGTGTTGACCATGAATGCTTACAGTCGCGCGCGTAAAGCTCGAGTTACACGATGCAAAATACATTGAGCGAGCCTAGTGAATACTAGTAAATTTATAGAGCCTAGTTAAATCCATGCCCTCACTTTTAACCAATCAGAAGACAGGAATCTATATATCAAGTATATAATATTGTATGTATGTAATTGCTAGCCTCGGTCCGAGGCGAAGGGGTTTGGAGATAGTAACCATTAATAATTGTTTATATAGTAGGCCTATTTCCTTTACTTTTTCTAGTAACTATTAATAATTGTTTATATAGTAGGCCTATTTCCTTTACTTTTTTCTTCCTCAATCTGTAATATATACACTTTTGTAACCAATATTCCCTGAGCCATAATGTGAACAATATTTTCGTAATTGTGAACAATATTTTCGTAATTTGCCCTGTAGCTCCTATTTCCATGCTCCCATTATACATGTCGTTGATTTTCATTCTTTTTATTCCCGAAAAGGGCAGCTAGAAGGATACAATGATCTAAGGTAACAACAGGGACCAGTTTATAACACTTATATGCATTGATGAAAAAAATAGCAAACCAACAAATTTTTGATTGTAGGATCATAAGTAGGCCTAGAAATTGACAGTTGCCTTGCAGACATACCTGGACTAAATACTCCTGAAAGAGAAGAAAAAAGGGGAAATCAGAGGAAAAAAACATAAAAAAAGAAAGAAAGGGAAAAAAAAAAAAAAAAAAAAAAAAAAAAAGGGCCCCTAAAAAAAAAAGGGGGAAAAAAAAAAAAAATAAAGAAAAAAAAAAAGGGAAAAAAAAAAAAAAAAAAAAAAGACTTATAGTATTGTCCTTCACTATCTCCAAATCCCTTTCGCCTCGAATCGAGGCTATGTAATTGCGGAACATGCTTTATATTAAATGAGTCACTGTTGCAATTAAAGTTTATTTTACCTACTTGTATATGCCATGATAACAAACTTCAGTGTGCAACATTTGAAGTGGGACTTGTGCAACCCAAAGCATATAGGATCTTAACAGGCTTTGATATTTAGAATAGTAAACAGTCCAGTTGTAGTGCCACATATATTCCTGGCACCAACTTTTGCATTGAGGGAACACTCTTCAGATATATTATACCCAGCTTTCACAACTTGGGTCTGCAGACAATTGCTTTCCCTCTAGCACTGATCAATTGTGTATTTCTTGAAAACATCCATCAAGGTGTGCAATCTGTACAGCTTCACAGTTGCTTTGAGCGACACACCTGTACATAGATTCACCCTGACATACCCACATGTAGTACATAAGTGTGGTGGAATGTAATTAACAAGGTAGAAGAAGATCAAAATCTGATTGCCTGACCAGATTGTAGAAGACTAGGGATGGTTTATTTTAACTCAAATTCATCTACCAAGTATGTTAATATCATCAATGTCTAAAGTATCAATTAGGGGCATTTTGGTGACTAAATATACGCTCATTTTGCCCATCTTAACTACCAATGTCATTGGATGAGTAGATATATGAATTGTTAGATTCACTGTAGACTTTTTTTTGTCATTGACAGCTCAAGAACATGAGACCTATGCGTATCTCATCCCGCTGGCTCGAGCCATGATTGAGATCTATCGTGATCAACTCAAGATGACCAACTTCCTACCAAACCTGCCAACCACAGATACTAGTCCTACATTCTTTGAAGACTTCCAGAGTTATTGCAGATCAGAGGAGTGGAGGATATATATGCAAAAACAGGTCAGTCTCAAAGAATATGCCAAAAAGTACAAATTTTGCATGATTTGCCAATAATTTAAAAAAATAATCTGACCTATCGATCATGCTTAAAAAAGACACAGATTATATTTTTGGACAAACATTTTGTTGTGGCCTTAGCTTCAAGCATACTTGTCTCAACTTTTAAGTTGAAACCAACATGAAAGAGATGTTCATAGGTAGTTATGGTTCAGTAGTACTTTCTACACACCAAATCTTGATTACATTCAAAATCACCCCAAGTAAGTATTTAAGTTTGTAATTGTGTTGAAATCTGTATCAATATACCATGAATACTTCCAAAACTTTTAACCATATTATGTATTATATTTAATCTGCAGGTTGAGCCATTCATGCAGGAATTCATTGCAGTTAATTTCTCGGAAGTCTCAGCAGTCATCTCGAAATTCTGGAAGAAGTGCTTTGACCTCATGAACACTGATATACATAAACGAGAAAGGGAAAGGGGTGAAAGTAAACTTAGATTTCAGGTAATGTATTTATTGATTGGCTATGACTAGGAAAAATATCAAAATGCAGTGCCACTTTGAAATTGAATTTTTGAATATTTAATGAAATTTAAATTTTTGAAGAAAGTTATGGATTTAAAGGACTAAATATAATTAAAATAGAGGTGTGAGATTATGACCTGACTTACTAGCACAGAAATTAAAGGTAACAAGAGCTGTTATATAATATATATTATGGAATTTTGTGGTATTAAGTTTAATCTGTGTAGTTACAGATATGGTCTTATCCCGAGAGAGGGTGGGGGACAGTAATGTATAATGCTGCAGGCATAGCGTGACAACAGTTTTACAAAACACACCTTTAAGGATGATTTTTATTGAAGCCAAAATATACCCTTTTTCCCCTGTTCACACACTTAAGAAATGGTGATTTTACTGATACTGTTTTCACACTAGGATATAAAAAGTACACTATTTCCTGAAAATGGCTGTTTTTGATATCCTAAACAGTGTCACCTGATGCCTGCAACATTATACTTGACCTGTCCCCCCCCCCCCCCCCCATGTACATTTTAAGCAATTTATGTAGGGAAAACAATCTGCTTATATGGTGCATAATTAAAGAATACACAAATATTTGATTTTGCATTGTAAAATTCCTTTTCTTTTCTTCTTTGTCAGTCCATGATCTCTGGTCCTTTCAAGAAACTGCGGAAGACAGAGAACATCCGCTATAATAGTGTGATGAACCAGCTGTGTAACCAACACCAATCCACGCTGAGACAATGGAGGGCTAGTAAACGCTTCCTGACTGGAGAACGGGGAGCTTGGTCTGAAAAGTAAGGGATATGTAGAAACTTGTTGAAACAAAACTCTGTTACCACAACGCCAAGTTAAATTGATTCTTTTTTTTTTGTCATAGGGATTTTGTATGTAAGTTCAGGTGGATAACTCGGAAATCCTTTACCATGAACTGAAATTTTTGACCTTAGTGATTTTGAGTTAACCAAGTTCCACTGTTAACCAGGACTGCTGCAAAAGTTTGTGTCATTGTAAAGTTGAAATTACTTGTGAAGGTTAAGTAAAAAACATGAAATTTTCCCTCTGATGGACCCATGCAAGTGCAATGGCAAACATGGCAAACCATAATTACGAGGGGGTATCAACAAGTTTTAAACTTTACCCAGAAAGGATGAAGCTATATCAATGAAGTTTTGTCAGAATAGTCACTCGTCTTCATGTACATTATAGTGCAAAAGTTGTCTCATAAGTCGTTTTACTTTCTTGACAGGTGATGATTGATGTCACCTACCTTTAAAAGCTTAATGGTGGAAATTGAGGCATACGGCATCATCATTGTCATTAAGTCCCTGCATTTGAAGGATTAAAGGGCCCAGTAAATCCTCAAGAGCAGGGCTGGAAAAACTGGGTAACTCAGCCACCTGGTGGCCGCGAAGTTAAGGAAGCTCGTGGAAAATTTGTAAGCTTTCAATGCAGGAAATGTGGAAATCTCAGGTATTGGTTACCGGGAAATTTACATTTTTTCCAGGCCTGCTCATGACACACCTAAAGTTTAGTTGTTTTATACCATAGTAAAGGGTAGGTCTTTCTCTTTCAATTCATACCAAAATTATAAAAAGTGGTTGATGAATGACACCACAATGACAATGAAACATGGTAGACCTGAAAGTGTAACTTTTCATTGAAATATAAAAACTGATTTTTTCAATAGAGAGGGTCTCTAACGGTCTGTGGACAGGCAGTTAAATAACGTTCCTGACTCTATTTCTTCTGGGTAAAGTTTAAAACTTTTTGATACCCCCTCGTATAAGCATGTCCCATGGGACCACTTACATACTTTCACATCTTATCATCCTCAAGCAAGCCTTCACAGATCACACCCTAAACATGAATATCTTCAATATTTATTTGTAACCCTTTCCATGGATGTGTGTTCAAAAAGGCTACCCTTTTCACTGACCTAACAATACACAAATGTTTCCAAACAAAATAATTGGGAGTTATAAATTTCACTTTATGTTTCTTATTTATCAGATTAGTACAGAAAACATCTCCAAAATAATGGCTAATAAGCCCAATGAGAAACTGAATTTCATCACTGAGTGAAAAAAGTACCCTTTCTCTAATTTTTTTTTGCTTGTGGATGATAACAAAATTAGCCAGAGTGGTCCCTTTGCGAAGTGTATCTAAAACCAAAACAAGAATTGCCATGAATTGTGATATATGTGATGGCTCACCCCATAAGGGGGGACTTTGCAGATGATATTAATTTTGATTTTATCATTTTATCTGTTACAACATTTTCTAAGCTTTAAAATGACACCTTACTTGTTGAAATTGATCAAGGCAATCAAATTTTACAACAGAAAATCTGCTGGAAGTTCTTATTATTTTCATTATTTTTTGCTGCCTATTTTCACCGGTTTCTTGGAAAGTGTTCTGTCACAAAGTCCCCCTTTTCGGGGTGAGTCATCACATATTGTGTCTATTCTTTAGCTGTTGGTCTCATGATAAGACTATAAAATGAACCAATAACTCCTTCAAAAGTTTGACTTATCATTGTCATATTTTGTGACCAAAACAAAAAACATTTAAATGTGTTTGGCAAGATGATATGAAAAAGCTTAATGCTAATATTACATTCCTCCTATTGTAGAACATCATATTTGTTACAAATGGTGAACATTTGAACACAATAAATGCATGTAGTAAGCCTTGCATAGTACGACAATTGAAGGTTTTTTTTTAATGGGATTGCTAATTAGTCAAACTACCAATCAAGATACGTACAGTGCATTTTCATTAGAAATGCATAATCACAAACCCTCTTGGCATATGCATCCTTCAGATTTGATTTTAGGAATATTGATGATTACAAGTAAAACTTGCAACATTTTTTCTTCACCAGACATTTCCAAGATATCTTCTGGAAGCTGAGCTCACAAGAGAACTTCTCTCGCATGAGGTTGAAGCTTACACAGAACAATTCTTTTGATCCACACATGGATGCCAGCAGTGAGCGTGATCAAACAGGTGGGTTCATTGCACTTCTGGTAGCTGAGATTGAGTTATTACTGTATTTATTTGCTATTATTACAATGTTGGCCAGTCAATACAAAATGAATGCAGAAAATGTGTTCTTAGGTTAGGCAAGAGGTTTGGGTGGATGTTGCTTTGTGTCCTTGTCTTGTATGAGCAACTTTTGTGGGAAAGTGACATAGAATAGATATTTTGTATAAAAATTCAGAAAAAAATATTTAAATGAAACTTGTCAATTCTCCAAAGAGATCAGTGGAAAAAATATTCTGCAGTCTGGTTCTCTGGTGAAACACATTTTGGTTTTGATTGAATTTGAGGTGATTTATACAAAATAATAGATACACATTTTGTAATGAGCTATTTTTGCTTAGGAAAAATGTCCAGTCAAGACAATATTGATGTTGCTGGTGGTTATAATGGGATTAATTGATGTGGAATCAAGTCCACATTAAATAAAGATAATACTATCTGAATATTTGTGATTAAAAACTTTCAATTGACTGCATGTTTTACTCATGTTAGTCTTATTTTGATTCATGATATGTGCATGAGTCTCGTAAGTTTTCTATAAATCTAATTTCTCCATGGTAAATAGTTTCTTCTTGCTCTGACAGCCTCACCAATTTGGTCTTTGAGGTGGTATCCAACATTGATATGCATCTAGTCTCTCTATAGTTCACCAAACTCCTTGACTGTGGAATGACCTTTTTATATTTTCAATGCAGAGCAAATAATAACATAAAAATATTGTGCATTTCTTAAATTTGAAATTGTATAATTCGTTATGAGAAATTTTCCTGATTTGCATTTTTAATGGGAAAAATATCTATAAAACTAAGTGAAATTTGAATTACCATTTTGAGATGTGTGTTTTACTACTGAAATGTTTATACCAAGAGAAAATTTGTATTGTCAAGGTCTGTTAATTTTGAACCTGGTGTTGGTGAGTATCAATCAATCAATATAATCAATATTTGTCAGCATTCCTCCCATCATGCATTGCAGTATTATCCAGCTCCTTATTTGTCTTTCAGTTCATGTTTACATACTGCGGTCAATGTTGTTTTGTAAACAAACATACACATTGCTTCAGGAACATAATTTTAAATTACAAAATCATACAATTACATGAGAATTCATATCACAAACATGTATGATCATTTATTATTGTTAATTAGGTGTCAGTAAATTCATAAAATGTGGCTTTCTGTCCAACCTTAGAATTTTTTTTGTAATACCAGTACATGTCACTGCATACGAAACATCAAAATAGCCATTACATAATTGTCATCAGTTGCAAAAAACAAACAACTGTACCTCATTTGATTTTGTCTAACTGGCTAGAATTAATGTAGTGTATAATTTAAAACTGTAATGTAGAAAATCTAATTTAACCCTAAACTTGCCCACCCACCGCTTAAACCAGCAGCTTAATTTGGTGAACCATTTTGATTATGTTTTATGTTGAGTTTACTTTTATGATTTGCAATTGATAATTTGCATGTTATCCTTAACTGTTATCATTGGTCATTGTAGCATGCAACTTGTAATTAGATTATTAGATTATTTGCTCAATGGGTTTTGCGTGTATAAGTCATATGAGATTCAAAAAGATGACTTGAATGATAGTGACGTTTGTGGCAGTCACATGTGTGGCAGTATATATATGTTTATAAAAATTGGTTCTGCTTTAAGAA
The DNA here is from genome assembly GCA_000969725.1 of Ophiothrix spiculata. Taxonomy (NCBI): domain Eukaryota; kingdom Metazoa; phylum Echinodermata; class Ophiuroidea; order Amphilepidida; family Ophiotrichidae; genus Ophiothrix; species Ophiothrix spiculata. The sequence goes on from JXSR01S015689.1 coordinate 12,871, forward strand.
ATACTACACTGACTATCTAAAAACACAAAAACTGTGCTAGGTGGATTCAAACTAGATGGCTGCATAATGCATAACATGGGATCATAATACCTGTATCAGCCACATAATTTTTGTGATTTAAGACAATCTGAAATTATATTTTGGTGTATTGTATTCACCTTCTGGAGTGATAATGCGCAGTAAATATTTAAGCCCAGTAAATACGTCAAGTTTGACTGTAGAAGCAGATCTTTTTGGTTTTTGCTGTATCTGCACAAATTGCACCTGGATATCTATAAAACTAGTATTAAGTAATTTATGGTATATGATCTCTTCCTTGTTGATATATATGTTGATTAAGCTTTTTGGTAATTGCTACCATATACGAGTAGTACAATATGTGACTTATATATTTAATCGAGTGGAATGTTTGGTATACTTTATTTGAAAGTATATTAAAAAGCAAAGTAAATGGTTTATATGATATCTAATTGAAATAAGTATATTTTTTCTTCACTTCATGTTAACTTTTAAAGCATAATCCATCCATTAAATAATTAAAAGTAACTGTGAGGATTAGGTAGTATTATAACTGGATGCTAATGAGAGAATATTTAATCAAAATGTAAATCCAAATAGAGATTAAAGTTGTGTTCCCACCTATGATTTACAACCGGTCCTAACTTACTACCGCTTATTTTTAATCGGATTAATTATATCCGCTACTCCTGGTTCACGTTCTCACATGGCTGATAAATGAATTTACTTCTGAATCAAAGGTCACGCTTACACCCGATACTTACATCCGATAGCTGTTTACACGCATCGGGTGTAACTTTAATACCGGACGTAAATGCAGTTACTCCTGCCCTTTAGCAGGAGTAAATCATCGGATGTAAGTCCGATTTACGTCCATTAAACTTACATCCGATCACCGTTCTCACCACAACTTACGTCCGGTCTTACTTCTGGTGTATTTTAATACCGGTTCCAAACAGACTTACGTCCGATGGTGTAGACATGACTTTTGTATTTTGAGCATAATGTGTTTGATTATCACTCTGAAGAATATCATAAATATCATGGTATAGTTCATGAAAATGCCATACATTTTCATTTGCATTATTAGTCATAATCAATTAATTTACTGTTTATTTTCATTAAGCCAATACCAAGAATTCGTTAATAATTGTTATTATTTCTGGAAGGTAGATTAGGAAAATGTAAATTTCTCTCATGTTGTGCATGATTTCTTCATGTTCCTATTCATACTATTAATGCTATTTGTTTGTTTTTATAATATACAAAAAACCTACAAGTTTTCAGAAATGATAACAATTTCATAGAAAAGCATTATCAATAACTTCTTGCTCATGTTGTAGTTTGAGTCGTAGTTTTTAAGTTATAGCAGTGTACATTTTTCTGTAGTTGTATCAATCTTTTTGCTCTGTATATATTGTGTTTTCATTTGTAAAGGGCATAGAGACCTCAGGGTTTATGCACTTAAAAGCGCCTCATTATTATTATTATTTATATAACTTAAATGTACGAAAATAAAGGGAATAATAAAACAAATAATTTGTAGTTGTATTAGGCTTTTAAGCTTTGTAATTTAATAAAAAAAGTCAGAAAGAATATGTTAAAATAAAATAGTTTGGTATGTAATTTGTATTTCAATATTTCCTAGCATGATAATTAGGTAACATTGGTGTTTATTTGCTGTGCTTTTACTGCACAATATCACTCATTTGCTGTTTTTGTTTCCACACCCTTTCACTCATCACCATTTCCATTCTTTGTTTTGCCTCCACAGCCACACATAAAAGTAGTTCCAATCTTTCCACAGGCCCAGTGTTACAGGAATCGGACACCCTCCCCCTGGCTGTTGCCAAGGAAGCAAGAGTGAGTGACATGGAACTGATGGATGACAGACTCGGTGACGAGGAGTGGAATATTGATGGCATGGAAAAGTAAGTGTCAGGTGCTAGTCTCAGTGAGGAGTCAAGAACTTTAAGGAAGGGTCATATTGTATATCAAATGACACTTTTTACTCTACTATTTCTTGGGTCATACCCAAGGAACTTATCTATGGGAATCTGGACTTGCTGCCATTTTCATTTGACTGCTTTGTAAATCCCATGGGATTGCGGCCATCTTGGATTGTTGCTCATGAAGGGTGAGTTATTGTACCTGTAGCATTTTACATCTCCGCGTGCCTCACTTCGAGAGTCTTCGAAACGGATTAGCGAGAAAATTAGCGTACTTTGATCAGATTAAGTATCAATACATGCTACTTCAAACACAGATACAGTTTGCGCGTGAAACAAAATGCGCACTGTATTTATGTCAATTGAAGATTTACGCGATCTGGCTGGATATTTGGCCAAACTCAATATATCCGGAGGTACAATAATTCTCCTCCATGAGCGACACGAGGTGTGGCGAGTCCAGATTCCCCTATAAAATTTCCTTGGTCATACCTCTACATCAAGCTACAGGAGATGGAACTTAAGTGTCTAGTTCTCAAACTATAGTCTATCAATTTCAAAGTACTAAGCAAATTACATTTGCATCCTGTACTTAAATGTTGCAAAATGTGTTCCTCTGCTGTCAAATGCACACACAAACATGCAAATGTGTCACATTAAGTGGCAACACTTGATGTTCAGCTGAAACATGGACATTCACACCAATGTCAGAAGTCTTCTCTGCTGAAGATTTACTTTGGAAATTGCGGAATCTGAGGTATAATGCCAATTCCAAAGCTTCCTGAGCCAGATTTAAAAAAAAAATGACAGGTCAACGATATCTGGGACTATTTAAGTATACTATCATGACACAATACACAATTTTAGTGCTCTTGTAATTTTGTAAAAATTTAGGTACCATGTTGTGTACAGTATCAACTCATCCAATTCAATTATTTTCTATCTCACAAACTCTCTAAATTTCAAAAGTTTTTTCCCAAAAAATCATCATACTCTAGGACTTACATATTATCGAAGTGTCTTAACAAGTTTCGGCATGCTGGTATGAAGTAACTCAACAGTAAAGACGATATATGCTGTGAGAATCAATAGTTGAGTTGGACCAGTGATTACAGTATTTTGTCATACGTCATTTGATACACCAAACGTCAGTCTGCTGTATGCCATATTGTTCCACTATACAAACAGTCATTAAATTGAAGGTTTTGAAGAAACATTTAAAATAGAAAGTAAACAAAACAAAACAACAACCAACAACAACAATAACTTAAACATGGATTTAGAAAGCTGAATTTGTTGGTTTTTAGATCATTCTGTAACTTATGTTTATAGGTTTTCTTGAAGATGAAACATGCACTGCTATCTGTTATATATTTGACAGAGATTTTATATGAATACTGATTTTGTGTGTACATGCTTTATTTGTTTTGTGTTATCAAGTCCTGGTGAGGAACCTGGAGCACCATCCAAAGAAAAACAAGTGGTGTGTGAAGATTGCCAGCTGATTACACTAGTGGATGTGATCCCAGGAAGGCTAGAGGTTACAACAACTCATGTCTACTTCTATGACACAACTCCTGATAAAGAGGAAGGTAAGATGGACACACTATTCTGGTCTCTGAGACTGTGTCAAGATTGTCAGCTGATTACACTAGTTGATGCGATCCCAGGGAGGCTGGAGGTTACAACAACTCATGTCTATTTCTATGACACAACTCCTGATAAAGAGGAAGGTAAGATGGACACACTACGCTGGTCTCTGAGACTGTGTCAAGATTGCCATCTGATTACACTAGTGGATGTGATCCTAGGAAGGCTGGAGGTTACAACAACTCATGTCTACTTCTATGACACAACTCCTGATAAAGAGGAAGGTAAGATAAATGCTGGGTCCAGAATCTCAAGCTTTGTTGCATGTTGTTATGGGTACACACAACCTAGAAATCATTAGGGACTTGATAGAGGTTGAGTACAATGTTACCTTATATGTAGGAATAAAGGTTGTGCACTTGTTTGTGCATTTGTGAGGGTAGCGGACTTCAAGAAATGCCCAACTCCAACAATGATTTGCAGTTTACTTGATAGTAAGAATTCATCAATGTGTAATTTTAAATAACTGTTTGATTTTACAGGGAGTGGTCAAGATTTCAAGTGGTCATTATCCCATCTTCGAGAGGTACATCTACGTAGGTACAACTTAAGAAGAAGTGCAATTGAAATCTTCTTTGTCAATCAGACCAACTACTTTATCAACTTCTCAAACAAGAAGGTAAGAATTGGGATCCTGGTTTCCATATACTAGGTTGTAAGGGTTACTCACCATGTTAAAAATTTGGTGCAGAAAAAGATACCCCATTTTAATATGACCTAAAATTTGCATTATTTGAAAGAAAATATCTCTAAATGAATTTGAGAGAAATTACAAGTCCAAACAAAATATGAGCAAATGCAATCAGGTAATATGGCATTTAACCTCTTTCTGATTTTGTTTTACCAGAACGATAGTAATTATACAGGGTGAGTCAAAATAAAGTGCAATCTATTCAATGATTTTATATCTTTTGCAAAATTGTTCCTAAATGAGATGTCATATTTCATTAGCTTTCATAGAAAATTTATTGTGTTGAAATTGGACAAAGTATTCTAAAGTTAAAGTCATTTGATTGGAGGTACCCATTTTGAACGGCGAACAAACTGCACTATTTAGTTTACTTGCGTTCTGGTAACAAAGACTGTTGTCTCTTTCAATTGTTATGATATGAACACCTATGGAAATAAAATAACAAGAAAACAATAGGTTGTTGAATGTGGACTGTGAAATATCAGGAAGTGGGTTGATTTTTGATCTCGAGGTAATGTTCAGATCTCTTAAGGCTCTTGTAATTCTGTTGTTTTGTTGAATCATCTGGTTCAGGATCTTCCAGAACCTTTTATTGTTTGTGTTACGAACAGTTGCATGGTCTTTAGCTTATAAACAATATTTTAATTAGCTTGAGGTGATGGGACCTGGTTGGCATCCTTAAACTACAGACAAAACATATGGCGATCTTCAACCGGACTATGAGTCTGATGATACTTAATTGCAACAAAATGCCGATTGCATTGTTGCGCCATGATTTATCTCCTTGCATTGGTTGTCAAGATTGTGCACTGATATCTGAAATGACCATCAGTACTTTGATCTGGATTATTGAATCTTCTTCAGTATCTCTGCACAATGCTTGCCCGTTTAACATTTTGAATGCAGCGTCAATTTCATCAATACATAATCAATCAGATATTACCCACTGCTGTGCAGTTAAGAGTTCATGTTGAAGCAAATTTGTACTTAAATGGCTGTAACTTTTGAATGCATAGACCAATTTCAACAAACTAAAATTCTCATGAGAGCTGATTAAATTTGCTATTTATCAAGTATAATTAAGGATGATAAACATAAACAGATTTCATGTAAAAAATTCATACGTGGATTACACTTTGATTTGACTCACCCTGTATATAGTCAATTCTAATCACAAATCAAATAATCTGATAAATATCTTCTATGGTGGTGTATGCTGTTAAAAAGACGCTGTAATTCCTTGCTTGTGGTATATCTGAAGAATTTAGTAAATGTGGTGTACACTGGTAATGAAATATTTTAATCTGATATGATTCATGGCACAAATATGATAACGTGTATATCTACTTGTTGGTGTTATTCCTTCAGATAAGAAATCAAACATACCGTCGCATCCTAAGCCTAAGGCCACCCAATCTGTACTGGACTGGTGCCAAATCTCCTGCTGAGTTGCTGAAAGCTTCTGGCCTCACACAGAAATGGGTTAACAGGGAGATCACCAACTTTGACTACTTGATGCAGCTGAACACTATAGCAGGCAGGACATACAATGATCTCAGCCAGTACCCCGTGGTAAGTGGAGAGTACTGTATAAGTGGCATTTTTCGCGCTACATTTATTTTCGCGCAAAATTAAAAAGTGCGAAAATAAACGAACCGCGAAAATTAATGGGTATTTGTTGCAAAGGGAATTCCATACTTACCCAATGTTCACGAGTGCGAAAATAAAAACGCGCAAAATGGTCCAAAATTGGCCGTGCGCGAAAATATTGGTGTTTACAGTATTCAGGATCTGAACTTTGTTGCTAAGCATATTTGATTCAAAGTTTTGCCTAATGTGGAAAACTTAGCATAAGCATTATATGTTATTGCAATGGAAATGACAAAATTTGTTTCAAATCGAAATTCATTGCAGCATTCCATATAGAACAAGATAGATACTCTCAAGGCTCAAAATATTTCTAAGTTACATAGGCTTTTTTGCATAATTTGTAATACAAACTGAGAGCTTGAAGTACATTTTTTCATTGACTAAAATTTGTTCAGATTTATGATTTCTTTTATTGTACCATTGGTATTGTATTATAAGCATCAGAGCTAATAGTTAAGCTTTAGTTTAAAATAGAAGAACAAATATTGTATTGCTTGTAACATTTTTCCTGGATTGTGACAAGTGTTCTCAAATTTTATACTGAATTATGTGTGTGCATTGTAGATAGTGTAGTGCTTAAGTCTAATAACACATGTTCTTTGTTGGTTCATTTATTTTGCTAGTTTCCATGGATATTGATGGATTTCAACAGTGAAACCTTAGACCTTGAGGATCCCAGTGTCTTTCGTGATTTATCTAAGCCAGTAGGAGTCATCAACCCAAAACATATAGATGAAGTTGTCACAAAGTAAGTGTTCTTATGATCGTACCTAAAATTTAAGGCTTATTTATGGTATATGTGGTTCTCACTAACAATCGTGATTTCTTTTATCCAAGTCTCTTTTACACGGATTACTCTGTTATCCAGCTGAATAGTTTCCGAAGAAATTATATTTGTTATTGCCCTATATCATGATTTGATGCATTTGAAGGACATGTTTGAAATTTGTACCTGCAAAAGTATTTATCAGGTATATTGCTACTCTTATAACACCACATTGACTATTTTAAATTGCACCTATACACTTTCACTTGTTTATGCAACTCTAATATTTGAATATTTCTGTTCTTGTTTCTGTAAGGTATGAGAGTTTTGAAGACCCTGATGGTGTGATTGACAAGTTCCACTATGGGACGCATTATTCCAACGCAGCTGGTGTCATGCATTACATGGTCAGGATGGAACCGTTTGCTTCACTACACATTCAATTACAAAGTGGAAAGTAAGTTGTGGGTTTAAATGGTATTCATGACAGATTGTCATGTGAGTGCCAGAAAGTCTGCAATGGCTGTATGATTATTTTACACCTTGTCACAAGAATGTGGCAAATCCCTTAAAATTTCTCCCTGTCATATATCAGTGGCTCTTGAAATGGTTCCTAAAGAACCATTGACCCAAGACTGGAGATTATACAGTGTGCAATCCAAATTTATGAGAAATGGCAGCTATTGCAGATATGTCTTTCTTGCACTTACATGACAAGATGGTGTTAATTTTTTTCTTTAGTTTGTTTTCAAAAGCATTTAGCTACTGCATTAATTTTTTTTTTCAGATAAGACCCAAATTTAACAGACAGCAGTACAAAACATTCCAATGATTATAAGGTATCTTTCCATACAGCTATGAATACATTGAATGCATAGTGAAATTATTATCACGATAAATGCAAGTTCAAAATTTTTAAACAACCAAATGTTTGGTAGCGAAATTTTTTTTGGGAGGCCGACTATAACCCAACCCTGATGTTAATGCATTCCAAAGTGATGAATGTAATGAAAAAATTGAATAATATAATAGCAAATGAATTCCTTAAAATTTATTACCGTATTTAAGGTTTAAAGTGCCTATTTGTTGTGTTCTACCATCCAGGTTTGATTGTGCCGATAGACAGTTCAATTCCATCCCATCGCTGTGGGATACATTAATGGAGAACCCCAACGATGTCAAGGAACTCATCCCAGAATTCTTCTATCTTCCAGAATTCCTTGTCAACATGAATGGTAAGAGAAATGCCTGGTGTACGTACGCTTTTTCCTTCAACAAATTCCCTCAATTTAAACAGATATTCAGGGGCTGTAACAAATGTCACTTAAAATTTCCTTTTTCCATTACAAATTCCCTCAACTTTAAATAGCTATTCAGGGACTGTACCAAATGTCAGTAAATGTCCTTTTCCTCTGCAAGTTCCCTCAACTTTAAACAGCTATTCAGGGACTGTACCAAATGTACTTAAAATTTCCTTTTTCCATTACAAATTCCCTCAACTTTAAACAGCTATTCAGGGACTGTACCAAATGTCAGTAAATGTCCTTTTCCTCTGCAAGTTCCCTCAACTTTAAACAGCTATTCAGGGACTGTACCAAATGTCAGTACATGTCCTTTTCCCTCTGCAAATTCCCTCAACTTTATACAGCTATTCAGGGACTGTACCAAATGTCAGTAAATGTCCTTTTTCCTCTGCAAATTCCTTATACAGCTATTCAGGGACTGTACCAAATGTCAGTAAATGTCCTTTTTCCTCTGCAAATTCCGTCAACTTTATACAGCTATTCAGGGACTGTACCAAATGTCAGTAAATGTCCTTTTCCCTCTGCAAATTCCCTCAACTTTATACAGCTATTCAGGGACTGTACCAAATGTCAGTAAATTTCTGTTTTCCTCTACAAATTCCCTCAACTTTAAACAGCTATTCAGGGACTGTACCAAATGTCAGTAAATTTCTGTTTTCCTCTACAAATTCCCTCAACTTTAAACAGCTATTCAGGGACTGTACCAAATGTCAGTAAATTTCCGTTTTCCTCTACAAATTCCCTCAACTTTAAACAGCTATTCAGGGACTATACCAAATGCCAGTAAATTTGTGGTGGATGGCTTAAATTATTTTATCCAAATGAATCTACAAGCATAATGTATAATCCAGTAATTCATTAGAACGATGATCCAATGTGATTCCATACTGAGACACACTACGCTACTGATATCGTTGTCAGTAGATATGCATGAAATGGTTTCTAGCAAGTTATATTTTCACATCAAAGCTCATTTGACTTTTTATGATACCCAAGGTCATATTAAAGAGGATTCGTGCATTTCAAATGTTTTTTCTATGTTTCCTTTATCATTTTAATTGTCAGTACAACTCAACTCCTGCAATATTACTTATTCAATTTTTCTACAGAATTTGATCTAGGAAAATTGCAGACTGGTGAGAAAGTGGATGATGTCATACTGCCAAAGTGGGCAAATTCTCCTGAAGATTTCATTCACAAACACAGGCAAGCTTTGGTAAGATATACACCACAATGCTTTCATAATCACATGTCATTGTATTGAAATAATATAACCGTTGATCCTCATGATGCACCAGATGACTTTTGACTTGAAGTAGAGAGCGATTCTCTTATGTTTATAACATTTTTGTTAAGTTTTAAGACATTTTTAGGTGTTGAGGTAAATTTCATGTTGTGATTTGAATGGGTTTTTTCTTGTCACAGGAAAGTGAATATGTGTCAGCCAACTTGCATGAGTGGATTGATCTGATATTTGGTTACAAACAGAAAGGAGAGGCTGCCAAGGAGGCGCTGAATGTATTCTTCTATTGCACATATGAAGGTATGCAATAACATGGGATATGGGCAGATTGTAAATTGAGATTGTGCTCTTGAAATATTTGACATCACGCTTGTCATGCGGCAACCATGACAGATATTTTGAAATTAGCTTTAGCGCAATCATGCACCAGGGCAGACATAAACTTTATAGGATGTATATGTCGTTATTGCGTCAGAAGCAATCATGTGACTTACGTCACGTGACCAATGTCTCTGATCAATAACTAGTGGCATTTCACCAGTCTGTCACATGAGTGAACAGGGAATAGTGTTACATTCCGAAAGCTCTCAAGGAGAGAAGCATTTTTGCTTTGAATATTAGTTTAAATTAATCAGCAATCATGCACTGTTTATGAAGTCTACATAGGAAAGATAAATAAGCACACAAAAGGGTTGTTAATGGAATTAATATCCCATATCATATTGTCAGAATATTAAAGTTGTTGATTTCTGGGTTAAATTTCCAATGCGTATTTATTGGTTATAAACAACTTATTATGTTTCTGTATATTTTGACTTCATCATGAAACTTCTTTCAATCCATTCCAGGTGCTGTAGATCTTGATGCCATCAAGAACCCCATTGAGAGGCAAGCTGTAGAAGGCATGATCAATAACTTTGGTCAAACGCCATGTCAGCTTCTCAAAGAACCACATCCAAAGAGACAAACTGTAGGAGATATCCAGAAACGAGCAGCTAGATCACAGAATCATTTGCATAATATATTTGATCACCTTCATGAGCTCAAAGCTTTCTTTGTAGAGGTGAGGTGTAATAGCATTAATATTATTTGAATAAAATATCAGTATGTATATTGTCCCTCCATGGGATAAGGGCCTAAATATCAATAGGTCAAATTTGAGCTCATATTTAGAGGTCTTACCTCACCTTTAAAGTTGTTACAAAATTTGTAGAAGTAGGCTTTTGCGAAACACTAAAGAACTCAAAATGTATTTTAATTCAGCTCTTTAGTCATAATCAGTATTATCTTGGGGGATTAATATTTGAAATATAGTCAAAGATTTGACAAGATACAGAATCAAACTCTTATGCTTTTTTGAATGTATCTTAATGCTTAGTTTAGGCCTAGCTTAGTTTGATTTTTGATTTGATTTTTCTCTCCAGGTTTCTACCTCAGACAATGATCCCCTTGTATATGTCACAGTGCCAAAGAGTCAAGCCAAGTCTTTCATTTATCAGGGTATGCCAGACACAATGGTAAGCAGTATTCAAATCCTCATTTTGTATGTTTAATGTACAATTTGTATGTACTACCTGGATGGTGTGATGATAAGCACTTTAGGTTTAAAAATGATATTATTCAAAATGTTTATTTAGCTGGTGTTTGATATTTTACTCCATACAATATGCTGCTTTTTGGGGACATGCTGGGGTGGTTAAGGACAAGGGCCTCCTTGTGCAGGTGCCCTGAGGTTTTGTACATCAGATTTTTACAATTTTAATCAAATATTCTTTTAATTTGATATGATTATAAACATGTTAAACCTTGGCCAACAATTTTTGTGTACATTTTGTTTATCATCGTTTTATGTGATTGTAAACAGGATAAACTCGCAAATAATAAAGACCCGCATGGGCTATGAAAATGGGGAAAAATTACCTTATAAAAACGCGGTTTTGTTAAAGAAAATTCTTTTTGTAAGTCATAACATATAGCTTGTCATTCAGTCTAATTGTGTGTTCAAATTGTCATATTTTTTCAGCGTGAAACTTATTCTGTTAAAGGTGCAATTCATGATTTTGATGTGACAAAAACCTCGCCTGTTTTCAAGCTAAATAAGAAGAAGAGTACATCATAAATATATACTGAAAATTTCACTTGATTCCGACCATTCGTTTCCAAATTACAAGCTTTTAAGCATTTTGAAAATCCCCATAGGCTACTGTGTTGTAATTACTGTAGGGGCCCCGACAATAATTTTCTGTTGGCCAAATGACACATTTTCTCACTTTTCTCAAAAATGCAAGCACATATGAAAGAATGGTTTGGGGATCGTACCATATACCAGTTGACGATTCTTATAAGCTAAAAAACTCAGTTTTGATAGAGGTGACCTTGAGGATGAAAAGTGGATCATGAATTGCCCCTTTAAGTGAAATTACAAGTGCTTGAAGTAACACCAAATGGTTAGATGTTTAATAGATGGCTGCCCGTTGAGAAAAGAAGTTGATAACAGTTGCTGTGTACTGATTCATGAACCCAACAAGATTTTTTACTCCTGTTCATTTTTGATACTTGTAACATCCAGACCTGCTTGTAACTTTCATTATAGATTCTCTATTTAATATGTGTTATTTTGCATAAATATCCACCTCAAGTTATTCAAATTCATTACCTTATAAACATAATTTATTTTCAGGTAACAGTAACTGAGAAAGGATGTCTAGGTGTTCACGGATGGCTGCCTTATGACAAATCCATCTCAAATTATTTCACATTTGAAAGGGATACAACTCTACTCAATGCAAAGTAAGTCCATAATGTCATACATATTGAGGTAGTAACACAAGTTCCATTATACACTTTTATTCAGCAAATTGGTACAAGATTGTAATAAAATCACCTGTGATCAAAAGGTAAATGTTAAAAGGATGCAAAGATTTTTTTTCTCAAAAAACACCAAACATAAGCAAGGATAATCCATGAAGGTCCATTCACATATTTGCAAACTTTTCTTGCAAACACAATGTCAAGAGGGATGTTAAAATGCAGAGGTGGTTCCATGCAGACAGACACAAGTACCTTCAGGAGTTAGAAAACTCAACTTGGGATTTAGTATAAGGATAATGGAGCACTTACAACAGGTTACAAATTTTAAATGCATTCATTTGTCACATGTAGTGTTTTGCAAGTAAACTGTATTGATTGAAATCTGTGTTACTACGATTTACTAACTAGCAAAGAATTCTTGTTAATAGGTTGTCAAAATTATGTCTGTTATATTTGTACCTTAGATTACAATTGACCATTTGACTGTGATTTCAGCAGCTATATCTGTTCATAATATTTACATTTTCCCATCAAAACAGAACTCGCAAGATGGTAAATGGTCCATTTGCCCCAGGACTCAAGATCACACCTTCACTTTTCTGCACCACCCATGACTGCAAGCTACTCTTCACAGGAGGCCATTGGGATAACAGCTTACGTGTCATCAACGTTGCTAAGGGCAAGATGGTGTCCCATGTAGTAAGGCATACCGATATTGTAACATGTGTAGCGGTGGATAATTGCGGCATGCAGCTGATAACAGGGTCTAGGGATACAACGTGTATGACATGGGAAATCAATTATCAGGTAGGCTCTTTTCAATGATTTTTTATCTCAACAAATATTGAATAACGTAAAATAAAATCCAAACTGTTTTCTAAGTGTTATGTTGAGCATTTCTGATAACACTGTTTATTAGACTATTCATTTGCAATTTTGGGGAAAAAATGAGAAAAGTACATTGTAAATTGATTTTAAGTTTAGATCTAAACATTCTTTAAGATTTTTCCTCATCTGACAAATTTTTGTTGATCAATATTTTGCCACTTAATTTTCTGCCCAATTCAATGATTTCTCATGTGCTTTTTTAAAGGATTTCTTACAACAGTCATTAAAAACTGTTTGAAACATTTAAAGGTTCCCCTGTTTGAAACTTTATAGGTTCATGATTGATCTGCAAGAAAGGAACAGAATTGACATCTGAATTTATATAAAATATTGAAATGTTTTCTTTGCTTGTATTTCTCTAGAGTGGTTCTTCAATGGGCATAGGTAGTAAGCCACTGCAGACGTTATCAGGCCATGATGCGGAAGTGACTTGTGCCTGTATCAACTCAGAGTTAGATATGGCTGTATCAGCCTCAAAGGTAATTATGCATTCTTAATCCTTGATTTCAAATTTATGTTAGAGCAAAAAAGTCACTTCAGCATAGCAAATTTTAATGCCACAAAGCAAAGCATTTCAAACGATGCCAGTCTCCAAAATCAACTTTACTGTCATTAATATGATAGTAGTGATTTTGATATTTTTACACTGTGCATGGGGGGGGGGGGGGGGCTAGTCATCATAGTTGTAGCAAAGTAATGTCATAAGGTTTATTCATTGTACCCTAAAAATGTGACTTTACAACATACTTTAATCAGCACTAAATAGCAGGGAATTGTGAAGCTTTTCTCAATCCACATGCAAAGGTATCCCACTTACACACATGCCATGGATATCGATGCGCGAGTCACACATACGACACAAGGTGCATTTGCTACAGTTATACTGTGTCTACGTAGACAGGAACAACACAGGTAATTAATTGCAACATTGTTTTCTTAATTTATTCCAAGATTAAACTCCTCATTACTTGATTTTATGTCTGCTTAATTGTAATAAATTGTTCTTGAATATTAATTCAATACCATTATTATTCCCTTCAGGACGGAACAGTAATCATTCACACACTACTCAAGGGTCATTATGTGAGAACGCTACAACCGCCAACAGAGAGACCCGGTGCCTCGTTAAACATTCCATGTATGTGTATATCAGATGAAGGCCAGATAGCGATACATTGTAGACAACAACTAGGTAGCAACAAGATCAATGAGGTGGGTACAGTGACAAGAATCAAGTTTATTTAATCATTTTTTTCATAAAATAATCTTGGGGAAACAATTCTTATATTGGCATAGATGCACAATGTTGCAAAGGTTTTTTAGCAGTTTTAAAATGAGATATGTTTATACAAGTTTGAAAAGGCAACATCACTTTAATTATAATATTGATCATGTCTGGAAAATGAAAAATTGATTGCTAATAATTGTGGAATATTCTGTGGAGATATATTGTGATTTGGGTGTGTGCTATGTATGTGCTGTGTCTTATGAATATCATTACCAGTTCATGCAGAGGAAGGCAACTTTGTCAATATATGTCAACCAATACTATGCAAAGTGTCTCAGTATAATACTGATCAATAATTGATCTAAGTTTTTGATACGTTCTCATTTTCAGGATCATTGCTCTCTTCATGTGTACTCAATCAATGGCAAATTGGTGTGTAGTAATTCAGCAGTAGGTGCAATAACAAATATGGAAATGAACAGAGAATATCTGCTGACGGGAGACGACAAGGGATTCCTGGTTATCAGGCAGATATTTGGGTGAGTTTCTCAAAATAACTATGTGGGCAGCTGATTGATATTAAGCCTTTTTACCCCCGTGGCTTTAGCCAGGAAAGAGGATGCTGTGATAGCGTACGTCTTGTGTTTGTGCATGTTGTATTTTGTATGTGTGTTCCAGTTTGGTTTGGTAAATTTGTTTCCAGTTTAAAATTGGTTTAATTGGCATACCTGTTATGCCGTTAGACCTACCTTTGTGTTATTAAATGTGTGTATAGTCCTAGGCCTTAAGTTGTGCCACCTGCAATTTCAGTATAAAATATGCCAAGTATCTAATGTGCATTATTTATGCAAAATGGTTTGTTTTTGCATATCTTTTGAACCGAGCTATCGACCTTAATATCATTTGTTCCTGTTGCATCCTTGGTTAGATTTGTCAAAGGATTTAACTCATTTCTTATTGTCTGATTTGTTTTCCAGTTTAAAAGAACTGAGTACTCTACCACTACATCTGCCTATTCACTGTGTGTCAGTAGTGCCTTCACGTAGCCAGGTCCTGGTTGGTCTTAGAGATGGCAAGCTTATTATTGTCAATCTGGACAGGCAACCAGAGGCCAAGAAATTACTAGGGTAAGTACAGACTGGAGACTGTTTACTTTGTGTTGGTATTGCCTTCACACTGCCAGGTCTTAGTTAATGATATCTAAATGATAGTTGTTTTTATCAACCCAAATAAAGTTACAGTACATACGAGTACAGCGAAAATAGCATTCCCACATAAAGATTTTGATTTAAATGAAATTACAGAATATTTAGAAACAAAGATAGCAACATAAACATTGTGATTTGACTAGGTCAGAGAGGACACAGAGATTTGTTTTCAGTAAATTAGGTTTTGAATTTGCTTTGCTCTTTTCATATCTTCTCTCCTCTCCAGCTCTAAGCACAAATAACAAAAATAGCATGTGTGTATTCACTGCGTCTGAGTAGTATCTTAACCAATCAACTTATTTGCTCTTTGATTGTGTTGTTTTTCATGACATCTCCCCAATATTTCTCAAGTCAGTCAAAGGTCAACAAACTCCTTCGGTAAAGGAAGGATAGTAGAATCTAATACAATGTGTATAAAAAAGCCTCTATCATATGGGTTTGAAGGAGGTCCGAAATGTTTTTAAATGGTCCTTTTTAGTTGAAGGAAAACCGATGGAACCACAATGTTAGCTGTCAACAGAAAAGTGGATTTGTTTGACTTACAAAATGTCTATCTGCCTTTGCTTTTTTCTAGCAGAAGATGACAAGTGCCAGGCCACTATGTTTCGAAGAAATATATCGCAGATGAAGAAATGCAGCAAGATGTGTAGCCAATCAAGAACAAGGTCAAAGGTCATGTCTGGTAATAATGGTCAGAGCAGGTAACAAAGGTAAACTTAATCACACAACTTTTGAAATATAGTTGCACAATTTTACAACTTACACAAACAGTAAATTTAGATCAATATGTTGGTGTAGAGGTTATTTGACTTTTTGTTGTATCAGGTAACCAACTTCAAGTATATAGCATGATGTAGTGCCAAAACTTTAGAGCAAATT
The DNA here is from genome assembly GCA_000969725.1 of Ophiothrix spiculata. NCBI lineage: Eukaryota > Metazoa > Echinodermata > Ophiuroidea > Amphilepidida > Ophiotrichidae > Ophiothrix > Ophiothrix spiculata. Next base: position 29,156 of record JXSR01S015689.1, read on the forward strand.
GAAAATTGTCAGTTAAAGATTCTCCCACATTGTTAGAAAGACCAATTGTTTGTACACTTATATGGTACAGAGATGTTGATGTGATAATTCCAAGGACAACTTTTTTTTCTTATTTCAATCTTGGTCTTGGAATCATATGAAAATCTGTGACAATCTTGATCCATTGTGAATTACTTACCTATTTTGACATGCTGCAAGCTGGAAACTACATCCCACATAATCTGTGCAAGCAAGGCCATTGACATGGTTGTCAATAAAACCTCTCATGGTAATTGTCATTCAAGAAAAAAAAAAGGAAATAATAGACTTGTAGATCATATTTGCTTGAATGGGTCAGAGCATTCCAAAGCATTGAAAGTCATGATACATCAATTGCCCTTCCCACGGGGATGCTATGTGTGAATGTACATGGTAATTTAACTTAAAGTCATTTTAGATACAACAGTTGCTACTTGACAATGGGTTTGGATAAATTTCAATTAACAGGTGTATTTGAACTAGGATATGAAATTAGTGTGTTGGTACTGCTTATAAAGAGGAAGGTAATGATTTTGGACTTCCCAAGAAGTCTAAACAATAACTCCAAAATTCTTGGATTGGTTCAAATCTGAATGGTTAAGAAAAATATGTAGAAGCCAAAATCTTAACCTTTCTCTGTTAAGAGATTATATTGTTGTGTTTATGATTTGTGTGTGATCAATATTGTTCCAGAAATTGTAATTCATACCATGTCGGTGGTATATGTGACATGATCAAGAAAATTGAGTCGGAATTTTGCTCATATCTGATCAATTGTCCAGTTTTGATAAGTTTTGATAGAGATAAAACATTTCTATTTGGCAAATAGATTAACAGTAGTTTGATTCACGTTTCTTGATCATATCATATGTATTCTAAAAGTATCTAGTATAGAAAATGTAAGCTTCATAGAAATACACAAGCAGTGTGTGTAGGGTATGGGAGGAGAAACTATGTAGATGGAAGGAAGGGAAGATATGTTCAAATCTAGGAAAATACATACTCAAGATTGTGTCTATTGTCTATGGCAGTATTTGAAAGCTATACATTGACATAAACCAGTCCCAAATACCCACCAAATTCATTTTTGGGTAAATGCAAATTTGTAAAGTTTATAATTATCATAACTTTTAGAATATGATGTTACTGTTCAGACTAAAGCTCAGAAAAACAAAGGTTTCTTAAAATTTGCTGAGCTCCTGAATGTAAGTTCATATTATGTTGGCTGATTACTTCTAGATTGAAGACCAAGTTTTCAATGTCAAATTCTATGCTTCTCCTTGTAAATTATTCAATTATTTAAAAAAAATCCCAAAAGATTAACTGTTTACTTACCTTATTTTAGGCAGTAATGGGGAGGGTGTAGTTCAGGTTTCAGGACATTTTTACTGGTAAAACATTGTTTATTTAGCTTTATTGGTCATTTTATTGATATATATTTCATTTTTTAAATTAATACTTGTTTGATTTATTCTACATAATATCTGTAACATGAAAAACGAGGACCTTTACTCAATCGATATTGACTGAAATAATTACAAATCTTCTACTCATAGAATTAGGATGACCAAATATACCATATAGCACCCCTCTAAGGTGAATGGAATTGTCCATAAACCTAGAACTGCATAAACTCCCTCATTTAAGTTATGTAAAGCATTAATAACAGCTTAGACGCTCAATTTACAACATTCACTCACAAATACTTTGTAATTTACTTAGTAGTTTGGTTTGCACTCATAAGTTGATTTACTGTAAACTAGATATTGTTATCAAATTTCCTTAGGTCATAATCAAATTCAAATTCAGTAGTGTAAGTAATCTGCTGCCTGTCATGATTGCTTGTCATCTGTATAAGTGTTTGTTAATTATATGCAGATGATTTGATTGCAAATACAAATATGAAATATATTTTTATTTAAAGCAAATGGATACAGGTCAAATAGAATTTTGATTCAAATTCAATCCAATACAAAATGGGCACACACCCACACACACAAAAAAAAGGGTCAAATTTCATACAACTTTTAGCTAGTGATTAAATTTAGACTGTCTAGACAATTATTGATCATGTTTTGATAAATAATTTGTATTTGTTGAAATATGCTTAAAATGCAACAATGTTTTTATTTCAATATTGTAAAAAAAATGTAAAAATCATGGTTATAAAGAGAGCAAAAGGCCATTTTATACTATTAGTAGGAATATATTTTATAATATATAAAATATAGCCATTACTTGACTGAATAACAATATCTCAGAATTTTTCAACAAGTATTTTACATATTCTGTCAATTTGGTCAAAGATATTTTTCTATTAATTTATTCTACGTAGATAAGATTATAGTAAGTTGCGCTGAGTAATAATCTTGTTTAGTTTTAAAGGATATTAAACTTTTAGATTAAAATTTAAGTTGACAATGATCTTTAGTCTGAAGAGAGAAAATCTTGGGCACCAGTTCTAAAAGATTATCCTGTAGCATGATTGCAACTTCAAATTTCTTCTCAAAACACAGTTAAATGTGTTTGGTTAATCACACAACAGGGTATTTTACATATTTCAAGCCCCAAAAGTAACAAATAGCTTCAATTTTAAACTCCAGTGAAAAGATTTATAAATGAGCCCATTACAAAAATGTGACTTGATGCTGGGCCCCAGACAATATTGTTTCATTTCATTTTCAGGTTCTTATGACTCCCTGAAGTAAAGCATATGATAAGTCAAAATATGTAAAACTGAGATATCTTGCTTTGAAGTTTTCATTTTTTGTACAATTCTAATTCAAGTATGTGTAGAAAATATTGCTCTTCATATATTTTGGAGTTGAAATAAATACTGATATTTTTCAAATAGTTTAAAGAAAGCATGGTCATTTCAAATATGTAGGAATTGCAGTTTTTTCATGATATGACTTTTACCTGTATTTTTCCTTGTATAAAAATGGAAAATGCGTACTTCACTGGAGTTTTGCAATGGGTGGTCACATATTTGAACTAGTCCATTGGCCAGTGTTCAAAGGGTGAAGGCTTTGGCTTTCAGCATTTATTGTTGTTGTTGCTGCTGTTGCTGCTATTGTTTTTGTCGCTGTTCATAGAGAGTAGTTAAACCTGTATCAGGTTAGTTTTCTCACACCCCCGTTTACAGGAATACGCCACTTTATAGTCTGTGAAGTACAAACTGTTCATTATAGTTTATGGTACACCCTTTAAAGAAGACACAGGTATTTTTCAGATGCCCTATAAAATGTCCTTGGGAATACCCATTGTCAAGACATGTTATAGCGTTATTTTGTGTGAAAGTATTCTCTCATTTATAGTGATTGTGTAATTGGCCATTTGCTATGTTTTGTTAGTTATCATGTGAGAGCTGCGAAATTAACTCAAATAATACTAAATATATAAAAGAAACAAACAGAAGGGTAAATCAGGTTTTAGTTATTCTGGGAATTTGTATCAAATATTTTGCATCATCCACCAATTTTATTATACCTTTAGGGTCTTTGTATTTTTAGGAAAACTGTTCTGTTGGAGGGACTTCTTGGGAGATTTATGCACATGACCATAATTCGTCTCTTGGACATATAATATGTACAGTTGTTCTAAAATACAAAGTTTAATATATTTTGAAGGCCCCATGAAATGAAATTACAATCTGTCAAATTAGGTAAGCTTCAGGTCACAGAGACATGGAATATCCAAACAATATATTTCACAATCATCCAGAGCTTTATTTGGGGTCCGCTTGCCAGTCCGACGACTCGCTAGTCCAAAAGCTTGCTAGTCCGAAACGTTATTCAATGGGTAAAATTTAAACTTGAAAAAGGCTTGCTAGTCCGAAAAAACAGCTAGCTAATCCGAAGGCTCGCTAGTCCGAATATGAAAATAGGCTCGTCAGTCCGAATTGTTAAAACATAGCTCGCCAGTCTGAATTTTAGAAACAGCTTGTTAGTGGTATAATGTTAATTATCATGATTTTGGGTCAAGTCAGCATGAAGGGACTAAAACACCTGAGTATTTTTACAAGTGATAACATTATTTGTGACAGTGATTTAGCTGTGAAAAACTGATAATTGGAATGATGAATTGAAACAAGGTCAATGCAAAAAATAGAAGCAAGGATAGGTTAAGTAGTAGCTGAGCATTTTAATTACAACTGTATTATATTTAGTTCTTGATCAAATGAAATATGCCAGTAACTTGTTACTTAGAACAATCAAGTCCTGACCTAAGGTAGCCAGGAATAGCTAACCCTTATCAGTCTGTGGTCAGGCCGTGTATGCAGGGTAGAATTAGAAAGCCTAATTGACTATGTAGATGCATTGAATTACAAATTTGTAGAATGAAGTATAATCACACTGTGTGTGATTTAAAAAAAAAAAAGGAACACTCTCACTTAAAACAAGTTTGATGACCATTGAAAATTGTTGATATGTTCCAGTTTCATAATAAACATGAGTAGGAGAAAGTTTATTATTTGTTTTCTCCACCCAAGTTAAAAATGAAGATAAGCAATTCTGTTTAAAATAACATAACCTATTAAAATAACATTATTTATTTATTTTTACAAGTTTAAACACATTTTCACAATCCCTTAGCTTAGCTTAGCTGAATAGGCCAACTTTGTTTTATGTAGATATTTAAATGAAATGTCATTTGTATATGCATGATGTACGTGCTAAGTGAATTTGAATAATGCATCATTTCGTGAGCTGGCTGTGTCTGCTGCTAACAATACTTCCAGTGGTACTGACATCACACGCTTGTTATGCAGATTTTTATGCAAATATCAAGAAAATGCATGAAGACATGCCATTTGTAACAAGATTCTTTTGATATTTGGAAGTTTTTAATGATGAAAATAATGAAAATAAAATAAAGAGTGATTTGAATCATATCATTTTTGGGGGGTTAATGAGATTTTGTGACATCAGTTAGTTTCAAATATTTTTGTCAACAATATATACAGCATAAAACCAGACTAAAATACTTCTCTCTGAAATACATGCATGTTATTCATGTTTGGTACATTTTATTACAATTTTAGTAAATTATTATCAAACACGTTTTATGTCAGAGTGCTCCTTTAAGAAGAAGATTATTATATCATATTTTATAATATATTTCTTGCAAATA
>JXSR01S015690.1:0-33478 GCA_000969725.1 Ophiothrix spiculata
TTATGAGTAAAGAAGAAGTTACCTTAGAGTGAAACCTCAGAAAATGTATTCAACATTAACGCAACAGACAATCACAAATCAATAGCAAATTATTGCTTAGAAGTGGCTTAAAAATTTAATGAGGAAAGCAATTTTTTTATTATTAATTTTTTATTGCCAATGTGGTTTTTGTTTAATGGTATATCAACTGTGAATTATAAGTTTAGGTCCCCTTATGTTGACCTTTCTCAAAGTCCAAAGTCCAAGCATACATTTATGGTTACAAATAAAGTATTACAATCATGTTCATGAATTTGTTTTTGGTAAGGTAAAGTATGATTTCCCCCCCCCCAAAAAAAAAATCCTAGAAAAATCTAAAATGTAAAAAAAAAAAAATTGAAATAAAAAAAAGTACTGCATAACCTTTTTCCAGATCACCCAATTTTACAAACACGTGCGACAGCTTTGAGACAATCTATTTTTTTATTTGGCTTTATATACGCACAAGTCTATTCCTCCCATTTTGTTGTTTAAACCCATTATTTCTGAAATGTTGATGTTATCCGTTTTTTTAGAACTTTTAGAAACATTAATCGTCATGTGAGTGCAAGACAGTCATATCTACAATAGCTGCCATTTGTCATTACTTTGGATTGAACACTCTTGGGTCAGTGGCTCTTGAAATGGTTCTTCAGGTGACTGTGTCACCTGTCACACTCTTGGGTCAGTAGCTCTTGAAATGCTTCTTTAGGTGACACAGAAATGCTTCTTTAGGTGACTGTGTCACCTGAAGAACCATTTCAAGAGCCATTTTCGTTCTAATGACAAGGGCTTGTGTGGTCTAGCGGAACAGAGCAGGACTCATGATTGGTAGGTTGTGAGTTCCAGTCCCGCTAGTGCCAACGTGTTGTGAACCTGGGCAAATCACTGTATCACACTTGCCTCGTTGACCCAAGCGTATTGGGGAGCTGTTTAGGGGGTAATATCACAACCTTAGTGCTGATAGGTCTGTGCCTTTGGTCATTGGCCTCAAACGGCCTAGTTTAAGGTGAAATGGTTCTGACGATTCAGGCGTAATAATAATGGCCAGCGCTTTGTATCCACTGGAAAAGGCGCAATATAAATGCCGGAATCATTATTATTATAAGGAAGTTAATAAATATAACTTATGGCAGCCATTACAGATACAACTTTCTTGCACTCACATAATGAAATGAGCTTGAAGCTAGCTATATCATCCAGCTTAAAATAGGTCGCCCAATCCCAAAGTTGATGCGGTGTTTACCTAGTGATAATTTATTAAGTAATTTCTTGCAGTGATTATGAATTTAATATTTTACTTGACGAAGACGTGACAAAATGTCAACATGAAAATTTGATATTATATTGAATCAAGATCTAGGGTATGTTCATTAAGGGTAAGAAAGTAGGCCTAAAGGTTACATAAATAGGCCTGAATTCAATGTATGCTTTTATAAGACTCTCTTATTGCAAAGTTTATCATTTTAGATTTATTAGATTTTGGCAACAAGTAAACTTTATCTAATGTTGGCATGACACATCAAGTTTGATTGATTATTAGAGGGTTTTCAAAATTCATGCGTAAAAAGAGTGATTTATTCCCGTAATTTAATTCCCAATTACCTTATTATAATCTTGTTCAGGACACATAGGAAGTATTTCAAAAGTGTCCGATTTTGTTCAAACTGTTCCTCTTGCACAAGTGTCTACACAAAGTGATAGTTTGAAGTGTGTCAGGTCAATTGTTGCCATGGTAGCAGGCAAAACAAAGTCCATATTTACCATTACGTTGGTACAGTAGCACAACATTTTCCTTGACCTGTAGCCATAGCAACAACTGATCTGATCTGATGCACTTTAAACTATTACTTTGTGCAGACAGTTTTGCAAGACGAATAGTTTGAGACCATTTTGAACAAAATCGGACACTTTTGAAATTTTGGACTCCCATAGGGCCAATTCTGTGACCTCTGATATGACCTTTCACATTTTTGGCTATAACTCCAGAGCCATATTTCAGACAAAGGTAAAAGTATACTTTTTCTGCTTCCCTGTGATGAGAGGAACATGTTATTGTGGTTTTTAACAAAATTTGACCAATTTTGAAATTTCACCCCTTGTTTTGGCAGCCATTTTGTTTTATGCAAATTAACCAACTTTGACAGCTTACATTTTCCTACATTTTAAATATGTTGATCGGGAGGTCATCAACAGTTAATCCAACCAAAAAATCTTGTGTTGCAATTTTGTCTACGTCAAACAACAGATTTTCTAGCCTATTATAAGAATCCTCAACTGGTATATGTTACGATCCCCAAACCATTCTTTCATATGTGCTTGCATTTTTGAGAAAAGTGAGAAAATGTGTAATTTTCTCATTATTGTTGGGGCCCCAACAGTAATTACAACACAGTAGCCTATGGGGATTTTCAAAATGCAGCGAAATTTTCAGTATATATTTATGTTGTACTCTTCTTTTTATTTAGCTAGAAAATAGGCAAGATTTTTGTCACATCAAAATCATGAAATGCACCTTTAAGATGCCAATGGCTTGTCTGGCCCACAAGATTATTTCTAGACTAGAATAAGGACCATGTAAGCGACCAAAAGAAAAACATGTTTTTCTTTGATATTAATCGTTTTTTGTGTACCTGTCACCAGACATCACTTCACAATTATCTGTTAAAACGCTTGATCAAATAGTCAAGACCTCATCAAATCATGGGTTTGAATCATGGGTTTGAGATGAACATTTGCTACAATGTTTGATTTGGATTTCTTTTATGAGCTTCATATCATTAGTTGATGAATTATTTTAAGTATTTAACCCTGTGGAATATAAATTTGTAACTCTGAGTTTCCCCAACCAAATCAGGGATTGTCAGATGATAGGTAATTCAAGGTGTAGACCATATGGAGTAAGAAATCATTATGAGTGTAACCTAATAAGAGATTATCAGATGCTAGACAATTCAGGCCCTATTGAAAATAAAGTCATTTTTGAATTTCAGCCAATAATGTATCATTTCATTTACACAAGAAAATACATATCGGGCAATAGGATAAATATATTGTGTAATTGGGTAATATATTGTGTAATTGGGTAAAATAATATCTTTTTTTTTTTGGGTATAATATAAGACGATACACACTAAGGTATGAGACATGGATGCCTCCAAAAATGCAAGGCGGGCGGATCCAGGAATTTTCAAAAGAGGGGGCGTAATTTTCACAGCGCCTCGGCGCTCACTCAAAGTCAGGTGTTTGTCTGAAAAATAAGGTGTTGAAGGGTGCAGAAGTGTTCGAATATACCTAAAAATCATGCATTTGCTGCCGTTATTGACACAATTATTAATTTTCAATGAATAAAATCATTAAAAAGTATTGTTTCTTGACGCGCTACCAAAACAAGAGGGGGCGTGCGCCCCCTCTAAATCTAAATCCGCCACTGGGCGGAGGCACCCAGTTTACAAAATAACTGGTTTAATACTGAAAGTTTCATACATTAAGGGTTTTTTTGCCCAAAATAACCTTAACCCAAAAGTCCAAAAAATGGGAGAAAAACTATACATTTTTACAAAGAAATTTTCTAAAATTTTTTGACCAAAATTGTTTTAAGTTTTGCCAAAAAAATGCCTGATTTTACTTGATGCAAATTTAGGGCTGGTCATTCCTGTAAAACAGGTGGGTGTTTTTCTGTCGCCTAAGGGATCATTGTGACAATAGATAATTCAAAGTATTGAACCCTTTTGGAATAAGTCATTTTGAGTTTCACTCCCATGTATAAAGGGATTTTCAGATGTTTGATAGTTTACAGCAGAGACAGTATGGATATAAAGTCAATATTCTAAGTTTCGCCAGATAGATGGTTTATAGATGCATTTTTGTATTCATCTTAGACTAATTTTCCAATGTAGGGCTTACCTCTCAGGAAGTTTTTAAGCTCAATTAGTATTTATTAGAAGGTTTTGAGGAGGAAAAGTAAGACATGGTGTGCATACTGATGACTTGATTTGCAAGTTAACCACTCACATTGGGGAGTTCTGTATGAACATTATATGGTGTAAGCTTACTTAGCTTACAATATGTGATGGCAGTAAGCTTACGTTACACACCCTGGAAACTAGTGCTTGAATTCTAATTAGATGCCCTGCTATTAATGTAAGCTTTTTGAGTTATTGTGCTTTGTTATATATCTCTGACATGATTTGATGAAAGTTTCTTCTTTATTAGCCCAGGTAATTGTGAGAAAAAGAAGATATCCCATCATGCCTTGCTTCCAATGGGATTTTGTACAGGTTGTCATAGATAGCAGTCAGGCCAGGGCATAATTTTTTTATTTTTTCCTCAGGAGCAAGTTTTTGAAGCTCACAAGTTTCCTCAATCAGCTCGTATTTATTTTTTCTCATGAAGACACAATTTCATCAATTTCTTTTGTTGCTTCCTGTGAGCAGTGCTTCCCGCTCCCACACAATTTGACAACCTGGATAGCAGTATTGATGAAACATAGCACAAAATTTAGGAGACCTCATCCCAGTCTTCCATTTCAGATACACTCCCGCTCGAAAGTATTTCCCCACAAAACCTTTATTCAGCCATGTCTCAAAAGATGTTTATCCGATTTTCATCATTTTTTTGGCAGAGTCTATATTGTATAATTATCAAACTAACTAATCTGGAATTGCATTCATTGCATTTGAAAAATATGGTGTGTAATACACATTACTATTTTCCTCTGCACCTAAAAAAGTAAGTTTATATACATTTTAAAACTTACAATCAGAAAATATTCCATCAGGTTACAAGGTATGTAAACATAAAAATATGACTATTTGAGCTAAAAGTCGCTCAAAATCATGTTGAAAACTTAATAAAACACACTAATGAGTAATTTTCTTTGAAAATGGGGGTCTTCGGAACTGAAGTAATCTTGAAATGAGTATCTTAGGGAGCGGAAAAGGGGGAGGCTTGAAAAGGGCGTCTTGAGGGCGGGACATGCCCATACCCTCCGTCAATGTAAATGAACCTCTGGGGAAACACACATATGATGATATGACTTTTAGAAAGTTTAAATATTTTTGCAGAGTTTGGCACAAATATGGATACAGCAGGGTTTCCCCCTAGCCATCCCTACCATGGGTCATAAAAAGATTTGGAGGCCTGTGCCTCTAACATGGGACCTTATTGTAGTTCCACCTTAAGTTTAACTTGATATGCACTGCCCTGCTTTTCTAACAAGACACTTTAAAATATTAACTGACAATACTCTAGCGTTTTTCTACTTTTTAAAAATAAAGTTACGCAGTATAATCCTTCCATTTATTCATTAGGGTTATGATTTCGGCCATAAAACACAAACCTGCATACTACACAGCACATATCAAAATGCTTTCCAAGCATGATGAACATTGGCACATTTGACATTTGCTGTTCATGTTTATCAGAGCAGAAGATCAAACGGCTTTGCTCGTTTTCACAAAAAAAAAATTGATATTCATGTAACTTGATTAGCATTTAGGTTAGACGTTGATAATTATGTGCACTTTATTGTGTGAGCAAATATGTTTGAGTGTGTAAGTGAGAGAGTCAGTCTCCTCATGAAAGATTTACATCTGTATGTCGGCCATTTTGGAAATGGTTACCATAGCAACAGAGGAGGATGCATCGCTTTGCTTGGAGTGTTTATACATACTATGTATTAGTCTGGTAGCATTTCCTTTCACTTTGTTGTACATTGTTCATAAAAACATGTATTATGTAGGCTGTGAGCTCGCTATTGAGTTGATTTATTATGTAGGCTGTGAGCTCGCTATTGAGTTGATTTCTGATATGAAATATGAAGGGATGATATTGGTAAAGTAGTACTGCTTCAAGTAGTAATGTATTTGAATAAAACAGGGCTACATGTATTAGCAATCAAAACAGATCGCATACAAAGATGTATATAAGAACGATGCCTTTTCTACTTGAACTGTGTAAAGAATTGTATTAGCTCTGGGATTGTATGTGTATATTTGATATTCATAAAAGTTAAGGTGTTTGGTCCATGAGAGATCCGCCCGAAGAATTTTAGTAAAAATCGGCATGAATGATATTTTATCGATGTAGAACCGATTTTTAAAATAAAAATTGGGGGTCACCGACTTAGTTTGTGAGAAAAATAATAAAATATGGCAATTTTTAGCTTTCAAACACTACTCAGTGTATATGCGCATGCGAATTGCGGCACTTACCTACTCAGAAACTAGCGCGTACTGGTAGCGTGGGCGGCGCGTGGACCAAACACCTTAATGTATTACACAGATAAATTCTTACTGCTGTAGTTACCATGTTGCATAGTCAGTCTCGTCTTGTCTGACTCTTTCCGCGACCACTTGATTGCGATAGAGCCAGTGACAATAAACACAAAAGCTGAAATTAGATATTTTGGTTTTTCCCAAGTTGTTTTCTTATTAAATGCAAATAATATTGTATGGTGCATAGTTGTGACTATAGGAGGAATAATTCAGCTATGTATATTGAACTTATTTTATCAGGTTTTACATTTGACACATTTCATCAAAGTGATATTTGTCAACATTAAAGGAGCATGATCCGATTTTTCAAAATTATATTTCAGTTTCTTATGAAAAATCACCCCCTTAAGAGACTTTAGTTTCAAATTCTATTTAAATCAGTCCAACTCTTTTGATGTTTTGAGCAATTTTGTATTTCACAGTTTTCTATACTTAATTGCATAATTCTATTATAGTTTCCATAAATAGACACATTTTTAGTTATGTCTCAAACATAAAACATGTTTCAGCTGTAAAAAGTGTTTTTTCTAGAAAATCTCAAAGTTTGAATTAAATTGAATCAAACAGACTATGCTCCTTGAACACTTTTATAGGATTTGCTGATTCTGCATTTAAAAAGGTTTTCCTTTAACACTTTTATAGGATTTGCTGATTCTGCATTTAAAAAGGTTTTGTTTTTTATAAATTAAGTATTCTCTGTGTGGCATCAGGCTATTGTTACTAAGGCTTATATCAATAAGCAGGCCCGTAGCCAGAATTTTTTCAAGGGGGTGCGGATTTTCAAAAAGTGGACCTTTTGGAGGGAAAATTTTCGTTTTGGTTGACCCTAAACTAATTTTAGTAGGTTTTTAGCAGTTTTACAAGCATTTTGTGTAGTATTTCATTAAAAAACGACCTACATTTACTTGTTTTGGTGCTTTAGGTGTGTGGACCTTTTTTGTACATTGTCAAATTTGAGGGGGTGCGACGCCCCCACCGCACCCCCCCCCCCCCCCCCCCCCTTGGCTACGGGCTTGTCAATAAGCCTTCAACGATGAGTACCAATTGGGGACAATGGAACAAGGAACAAGGGCATTTGCCACAGGGAACAGCCAATGGATACAAGGCCTTAGGCGTTGGAGCACAATTAGGCCACAACTTGGTGAGGCCGACTGCAACCAGACCACATATGTGGACCGCCGCGGCAAAAGGGTGCAGTTGTCGGCTCGTACATGTTGCTCCTTGTAGCATATCTGATGTATGCTATTTGTATGCATCAGATATGCTACAATGAGCAACATGTATCTATTATATTCTTTGTTGATGGAAAAAATAAACTGAAACTGAAACTGAATGTAGGAGCCGACAACTGCACCCTTTTGCCGCGGCGGGACACATATTAGATTTTCCAATATGGCCACCAATAGCATTGATTATGCACTTCTAGATTATTGTAAAATATCATTTACATGTTTCGAAGTTATCTAGAGTACATAATCAAGTCTACGGTAGCCATTTTGGAAAATCAAAGCTGGGCTGGGTTGGGGCCAGCCGCAGAAAGTTGTGGCCTAATTGTGCTCCAATGCCTTAGTGGGTGATAAGCATCCATGTTATTGTCCTATTGAAAATGAGATGCATGTAACTTTCTACAGCTGGTTTGTTTAGGAAAGGGAAGCCAGTGTTTTATCAATCTCTTTCTGCAATTATGTTTTACTTATTTGAATCTTTATAATTGTGTATAGTATGAATTTTCCTGATAAGGAAGTTAACTATGAAACAAAAAATTATTTTATTGTGTGCTCTTATCGTGTTGAAAACATCTTTTGCATACAGCATACATTTGTAGAATATCCTGTAAGCTTCTCTTTTGGGTAGATCTTTACATTTGTATCTTTTAAAATCTGTTTCAACTTTTAATTCTAACTCCTAGCAGTTAGGAGAGTTTTTTTTATGAAATCTGCCAGTGAAATTGATAGAACTTTAAATGGAACACTGGTCTTTGTAAGAACAATTTGTTTCAAATTCTGATTTCTTCCATCACAAATCCTGACTTTTTTCTATGTAACATCACCCAGGGTGTTCTTCATTTACAACATACCATGATTGTGTATTTCCATTTGGTTTTTATTTTTTTCCATAAAGGGCGGCAGAATACATCTCGGAAGCTTATTAGTAAGATCCTTGTCATCATTTTTCTTTGTCTATCTGTTTGTCTGGTCAAGTAGTATGATAGGAACACTTTAACCCTTTATGTGGTACATGTGACATAAACTCATCTCTCTGCATTTAATTTGAATACTGCAATTGGATGTGGAGTAAGGTTTTGTCACCTAGTTTAACCTCCACATAATCAGGGTTAAAGAGAACCTTTACATACTACTTTTCTTTAATTTCATATATGTTTTTTTTTCATGTAACTCTTATTTATCCATCTTAATTTCACCATTATCGTTTTGTTTTCCATTTTGTGTTTTAATTCAATGATAACTTGTCAAAGCATTCAAATATTTTGGCTTATAAATCGTGTCGCTTAATGTGTTAATTGGCAATGCACCGCAAGCTGACTTTGTTTTTATTGCATAATAGCTTTGACTATTATAGTTTATTACACTGCACTTGTACTTCAATGTCTTAAGTTTCATAATCTATTCTTGCGGTGGATTTCATTAATTCATTCCGTACTTAACTTTGTATTTAATAAACGACAATGCAATGAATTAACATTTTAGTTCAGGTGATTTAGGAAGTAACTTTTAAACCCCTTTCAAGTCAGGCAGTCATTACTTAAAGGGACTAGCCTAGATTTCACTTAGAATTAAAAGAAAATTAAGGAAATGCTCAAATAAAGCTTAAAATGTAGTAAATCCAAAAAACCGACAATGCAATGAATTAACATTTTAGTTCAGGTGATTTAGGAAGTAACTTAACCCTTTCAAGTCAGGCAGTCATTATTTAAAGGGACTAGCCTAGATTTCACTTAGAATTAAAAGAAAATTAAGGAAATGCTCAAATAAAGCTTAAAATGTAGTAAATCAAAAAAAAATCTACACAGAACTGGCTAAAATTGAGAGAGAATTGGCTTTTATTTTTACAAATCATTCTGTGATGGTGGTGTGACTATGCCCAGTGTTTTTAAGTCCTAAATTCAAAACTCTGATGGATTTACCAGTTAAAAGTTCAATCAAAGCTTCTAAAGACAATTTAAAATGAAAACAATTAAATTAAAAATAATTTAGTTGACCGTCACAGGTACGGAGACAAGATAATTGTAAGATTTAAAAGTAGAAACACTGTTTTACACCATTTTATTCCTCAGGAGAAAAATTATAGTTGGTATAGATTTGATTTGTTCCAATATTCCACAATTTCAGGGAGAATTACTGGTAGGTGATATTGCTATAATCATGTTTTATTGATTCATGTAAAAAATATGCAAGTAGCGGGGAGAATCTTGGCCAGTCCCTTTAAGCAAAAATGTTCCCTACATTGCAACTGTCATATATCACTCTTAGGTTTCTTGCCAGATGCCTCTTTGCAATATTAGAGCATTTCTTTTGAGAGTGGTAGTCTAGAATTCGGTGCAACACCAAAAATACACATGTTGAATACTGTATATGACTGGATTAATATTCATTGACATATTTGGGAAGAGAAATAATCGAAGTTAATGAATTAATTTTGATCACATTTTTTACTGGTAAATTTTGAAATAACCAGTATTATATCTTAAATTCCTAAGGTAATATTTTAAATAATTCATACATTTACCAGTCAGGTGAGTTTGTTTTGACCAACAATGCCTTTGATGCTTAAAAGTCTTCACCTACCAAACTTTTTAGTTCGACAATTGAAAATGTCTGATCAATTTATTCCTCAAATCTCTTCCAGATTTCAAAAAGAATTATATATCTTTAAATTTTCAAAGTCTTTTTTTTTCTTGTAATCATCTTCTTATGGGTGCTATGAGCCACACTCCCTGTGTTCTTGATGGCATCCACATCTAACTTATGAACAATTGAATACGCTAGAATAAGAACATCCCAACTCTAATAGCTGCCTTCTGTTAATCATATTTATAAAATATAAATGCATACAAATATCTGAAAATGCTTTCACATCACTAAAATAGCATTTCCATGTCAATATCCTAATCATAGTGTCATATTTGACCTTGTAGTTTACTTTTTTAGACATTGTTAGATAATTGTTATAGTACATAATCGCTATATTAAACAGTTAGGAAAATTATCTAACAATGTCTAACAAAGTCAACTACAAGGTCAAATGTGAGACTATGATTGGGATAAAGACATGAAAATGCTTTATAGTGATTTGAAAGCATTTTCCAAGATTTATATGCATTTATATTTTACATAACTTAACAGAAGGCAGCACATGGAGTTTGGATGTTCTTATTCCAGCGTATTCAATTTAATTGTATTTATTTTTCAATATAATTATCACTTGTTGTTAATTTGTTTGTAATGTGAGATGGAAACACATAAACTTGAGCCTGAATTTGAAATTAAGTATGCCTATTCTCTGCTATTAACTCCATAATTTTGAGAAAATAATTTGCTCTACGATTTTGTAAAACATTTTATTATTAAAGGGGCAATTCATGATCTGCATCCTCTTTCCACATTCACTTCTATCAAAACTAAGATTTGGCTGATATGAATGCAAATTTGTCTCTGTTCTTGTAAAAGTGATTATTACAACACAATATTCAGTAGTCTATAGCAATTTTTAAATGGTTATAAAGCTCAGTACTTAAAACAAATGAGAGGAATCAAGTAAGATTTTCAGCAGCATTTATTTGTGTTATCTTTTATTCTAGAAAGAGAAACAATTGAGGTAAAATAATCAAATAAATTGAAATACACCTTTTATTCAACAATGTGAAATTTCCTGAAGATCTGTTTAAATTCACTCAATCCATCTTAATTTTTCAACATTAAGACAGTTTTAAAAATGAAAAACAAAACAAAACATTTTTTGAATGCCATCTAATAAATCTTATACATGTAACATTAAAACAGTATGTTGTGATTGTTGCAGATACTGCGCCCGAGTTTTATTGATTTGACATATAAAACGCCTTCAATTTAACCTGAAAAACAAAATGGAAATGACACAAAAACATCTATTCGCAGTCTTTTCCTTTGTGCGACATTAAAAATTCTGGATTATGTTGCTACAGGATGCTATGTGTATGGTTCAATTAAAAGATAAAAAGTAAAATAGAAATTCCATTGTTTTTCCAATCCTAGTTAAACATTGCATAAAGTATTCAAAATAGGTCTGTCCATTTCTTGAAATGTTATATGTTGATAATTTATGTTATTATGTTGAAGCTCTGTAAACGTAGGCTTTCAATTAAAAGATTAATGGTTAATTTTGGATATCAATTAAAACATTGAAATGTAATTGCAAATAAATTTTCAAAGGATATTGAACAAGTCAATTAATGAAAGAATGGGAAATTTACAAAAAGATTTATTTAAATCATTGAGTTTCTTTCATCATTTTAGAGAAGTTTCTGCATCCAAATTCATTAATGATTACAAACTCTTTTATATATAATGGCATTAGTAAATTGATTCATTAATATAAGATTTAAGTTATTGTAATTATTGACTTATATTTAGCCTGTTGGTCACCATTGTCAGTAAGTTTTAATAAAAATAAAATCAATCAAAAAATTATGTAACAAAAAATGAGTTCTGTAGATATTTTTACACATTGATTGATTAATTAGTAGTATTTGTTCTCGGTATTTAAAATCATTAAATCAGTTGTCAGCCAAAAATGTAAATTATGATATTGTTATTAAAAGTTGTCAATTTAATAATAAAGTACCATTTCAAGCTCACTAGATTGTTACCAGGGTTCTTTTTATTAGCGCTAATAATAGCTCCGGATGCCGTTATGACGTCAATGTTTGCTGAAAGCCAAGGTCAACTTCCGGACTCAAAGCTTATAAACATCACACACAATGTTACAGTATCTTTTCGTCATGTGAGTGCAAGAAAGTCGTATCTGCAATGGCTGCCCTAAGTTATATTTATTTTACACCTTGCAACAAGAATGTGAAAAATAACTCAAAATGTTCCTGTCTTATGTCAGTGGTTCTTGAAATGGTTCTTCAGGTGTCACCTGAAGAACCATTTCAAGAACCACTGACCCAAGACTGGATGTCAAGCAGTGTGCAATCCAAATTTATGACATAAGGCAGCTATTGCAGATACGACTTTCTTGCACTCACATGACGTTTTGTCTTTAATTGATTGACGAAAGAATTTCATTGTTACATCAAAGAGGCTTGCCATCATTGGGACCTTTGTATAAACCAAACAAAATTTCTTGAACTTTGTGTAGAAAAATACAGGATGGGGGTTACATTAATAAAATTGGGGCCCTGCACTAGGGATTTTTGTTTAAACTTCCCATAAAATTTGTGCACAGTCTGAAGATGTGCGATACAAAGTAAAAACGCAATATGTGCATGAATATTGTATGTAAGATACATACTTCCATAAAACATTTAATTTCACTTTAACCTACTTCAATTGTAGAAGGTTGCATATGCCTATGTCTGATATAGTAGATACTGCCTTAAGTTATGAAAGCACATTGGTTATCTGCTCATATCTGAATCTTTAAAAAGTAACTTAGGAATAATCTGAAGTGCACTTATACATTCTTTGTGAGATGTAATTTATGTCAACAATTTTGATTATTTGATTGAATAAAGTGAATATTATTGACCTTGGCAAATCAAATCAATAATTGAAAAACAAGCAACAAGAAATTGTTTTCAAAATAATACAAACCACTATCCAGTAAACACATTGTTGAAAACGATGTATAATAATACAAGTTCCATCTAGAGCACCATCATAAATGAAATATTGTTAAATGTTTATTTTTGCCAGTGTTTTATTTTTCCCTTTGATGTTTCTAGAAGTTGCTAGTTCAGTATGCAATCATAGTCAGTCCCTTAATCACAGTTTGTACCTGTAATTCTATTTCAGCATTTAGAAAGCAATTACTCTCTGCAAATATGATGGTGAAGTACAGCCGGTCTGCAATTACATGGGGTGTTTGGTGATTTGGTCAGTGTGATTTAAGTCAAATTTACTTGAGTTTCATCAAAATTGCAATCAGTTTTAAAGTCAAGATTATGGAATAGGGTTTTATAATCACTCTCCAATTAAATTGATTTATTTGTTTTCTTAATTAAGTAAAACAATTATTACTTAGATATAATTAGTATCCTTAGATGTCCATATTAGTTTTTGGAAAATATGCTAAGTCACCCTTTCTTATTGTGATTTTTGAGTCAAATTATTCCACCTATGATCTCCTTTCTCGACATACTGCAACAAATACTGGAATCTTAATTATTCCCAACATATGACAGGATGAAGTACTACCTTAAATCTTGTTTCAACTAAAAACATTTTTGTTAAAGGGCCATTGGACAAAATTTAGAAATTTTTATATGTGGATGATTTACACTTCATATGTTAGAAAATAACAGTCAGTTACCAGATGTCAGGAACATTTTGATCTGTCAGATCAAAACCTTCAATAAATAAAGCATAAGGGTGGGTTCCATGGTACCTCCACCCTTAAAAATCCACTTTCCCACCAGAACTGAGAATTTGTAAACAATCTTTACACCCCCATATACATACACTAATTTAATCACAACCATTTTTTAGGAGAAAAATATAAAATATATGTACTATTTCAAAATGGCGGGCAAATAACTGATTTTTGCGACATTTCGATTTTGGCCAAAATTTGAAAAACCTACTTCCCTAAGAAATTTTTCAATGAAATTTGGCTCAAATTAGGAGATCACGAAAAAATCGACATTGCTGAAATAAAATTTGGATAATTTTTCTCCGGGGCAATTTTATGGGCAAATCAATTTTTTTTGCACCCCCCCCCCAAAAAAAAGCTAATTTATGCTAATTAGCTAAAAAAAAAAACCGCGTCCGATCTCAATTTTTCTTCACCAAAAGAAGCGCAACTACTATTTAGGCAATTACAAAGATTAAAAACGCGAAATATTGCAGCTTAAAATGCAAGAAATTAAATACAAAATGTTAGGTACCGTGGTACCCCTTATGTACTAACGAAAGTGCGGGTAGGCCTACCTTATGCAGTTAAGTGTTAATGTTGTTGAAAAATGAAAGTAATGTCCACTTACGGCTCCAAAATCTTTCTTTTTTGTTGTATTCGTTGAAAACTATCTTATTGACCATTTGATACTCTTTCTTAAATAAAAAGCAACATAATTGCCAGTCAGGTATATTTAATAACACCATTTAAGAGTTCAATATCACTGTTGCCTTGGCAACAAATGGTACAGCTTCAGTGTTTATGCTATTCAGCATGTCGGATCACATTAGCTGTAAATGAATGTACAATATGAAAAAAATAAATTGTGTTGTTTTGAATAAAAAATCCATTGCATGGCGTGGTTGAGATTGATGTGCTGTGTTGTGTCGGCATTGGCAATTGGCTGTGTAAGTTTAAGGTTTGAGTCAATTCACCATATTTGGTAAAGTGTTTGCACTGTGTAACTCTACAACTGAAAAATTAAAGTATATAAAATAATATATACATTTTTTTAACATGCAAATTATATGGTGGTGATGTTATTTTGACCAAATATATGAATTTTGCCCTAGGATCAAAAATCCTGCTTTTGTAAACAAACATTTTCTAGACAGCTTAACTAGAATTTGTGTAAGTAAGATTTTGACCTTATATACCCTTTGAATCCAGAAACAAATGTCCAGGGACAGATTTCTCATAGAAAAAAAATTATAAATTTTACCAAGGCTAATTTTAGTAAGGATTTCCAGTAAATTGGTTAAAATGTACATTTTTTGCACAGGGTCAAAATCATACATTTAGGTTTTAAAAAAAAAACCGAGAACATCACTATCATAATGAACATTTTAATCCACTTCTAGAAATGCGTACTTTCATTCGGCATTAAATATCAGTAAATGAGTTGCAAAGTAAAAACTTTACCAAAGTGATGGGTCGGCACCAGCCTTAATATAAATAGGTTTTGTGTACAAACAATGATCATGGAATGAGCAAGATAATTTGGTCATATTATTAAAGAGTGAATCAATGTATAGGTGTCAGAGTCTCTGCTGTAGTTGCCGCAATGGTCTTGATGACATTGTCATGATGACATATCTTGATGATATCATGATCTTGATGACATCATTTGATGACATCTTGATGACATCATTTGATGACATCTAGATGACACTATTTGATGACATCGTCTTGATTACATCATCATTTGATGACATCATCTGATGACATTTGATGACATCATCTTGATGACATCATCATTTGATGACATCATCTTGATGACATCATCATTTGATGACATCATCTTGATTACATTATTTCATGACATGATATCATCTTGATAACATCATCATCTGATGACATCATCTTGATGACATCATTTGATTACATCATCATCTTGGTTACATCATCTTGATTACATCATCATTTGATGACATCATCTTGATTACATCATCATTTGATGACATCATCTTGATTACATCATCATTTGATGACATCATCTTGATTACATTTTTTCAATTGCCTGACCTTATACAATGATCACAACTATGATTCGTTAAATCATAGATTTTTAAAGACAAAATCTGTGGTTAAATGATGCGATAAGTCGCAATAAGGCCACAATGTGGTTTGCTTCAAGATTGTATACACTGCGAAAGTAGTTACATCATAATTTATGCAAATCATCCAACGTTCGATCTGGTTCCAAACAAACGTGGTGGTCATTTTTACCACATGTTAAGTCTAGGGGGAATAATTTCTGTTTTAGTTATAGTAATTTTGAATCCAAATGAAGCAAAAATATAATGGTAATGTGTTAAAGAAAAGAGTCTTATAATAGATCAGAAGGTCCTGCCTGTCACCACTTTTTCAGTTTGTAAACAAAAATCAAATGTAAAGATGGTCTGATTTTTATATGTACGTAGGTGTAGTGTGTTATTACGTGTGATCAGTGGAGCCATTATGGACATGATCATTTGTTTGACACCAGATCGCACGTGTTTAGCTAATTATCATAAATATGGCGTCGCTACTTCCGCAGCATATTGCTTGTAGCTACACAAGACTCTTGACACCGCTCACGCCAACTTTAATTTAAATGTACATGGGCATAACTCATTTTCAGGATAGCATCGAAGTCCATTAGAGCAATAAATCATCTTGTCACACACACAAGCAGCAAAAGCTCAAAATATTTGTGAAATCAACCAAATTTGCATGTTTCTCCCATGTTGCTTACCTATTCTTTTCTCTACCAAATACCCCAAATGTCTTTGTTACCATTTTCACACTTGAAAAAGGAATTACTAATGAGTTTCCTAGTTTACAAAAATACAAAAATACTGTAACACCATATTAAAGTTAAGAGGAATATTGTTTAATTTAAGTCAGCTTGTACATTTTGTAGGTGTAGGCATAGTTCCAAGTGTAGAAAATTAAAGTCAAGAAATACATTATCTGTGGTGTTGAATCCTCTCAATGCCTTAATTTGGCATGTTAAGAACCACAAAGCCAATTATACCATTAATGCCTTGTAAGTTGTATAGGAGCTACAGATTGAGTGAATCCTACCAATTTTTTAGTTTGAAAGGAGAAAAAATCAGAAAATGCTGATAGGACAAAAATAAATGGACTTCACAATGCAATCCTCAAAGCGAGAATGTCCTATCATAAGTAATAGCACATTGCATATCATTTGTGAATGAATTTTTCAGGCAATTCTGTGTGCAATATTGTATGTAATAGATGTCTGATTCTCTTGGTTTTTGATTTGAAGGAGATATTTATAAATACTTTCCAATTTGATTTATCACTTACACCACAAATAATGTATTTCAAGTAAAGATGTATTGTGACATGATTTATACAACAGGCATTATATATTTTCCAGGTTTGTCAAAAGTAATTGTTTTAAATGCTAATACAATCTTTTTTCCAGGTAAATATAAAAATATGTAATCATCCTTTTCCCCAACAAAATACAAAAATATCTTGTTAAGAGCCAAATCAAGCCTAATGACTAAGGGCGAAATCATACTCGGCCTCCAAACAAAATTTTTCCTACCAAACATTTGGTCGTGACGTCACCAAATATTTGCCATCGAACTTAAAGTATGAACGGGTAGCAAACATTTGGTCCAATGTATATGGCAATTCAATAGCATGTGCAATCTAGCGCGAAATTTTCTTTGGTCTCAACTCGGTGTTGAAGTTGTTTTGTTTGGAGTCAATCGTCATTTTAGGTCACGACCAAATGTTTGGTAGAGAAAATTTTGTTTGGAGGCCGAGTATGATTTCGCCCTTAGCCAGTTCAGTTTTGTCATTTGCATAGATATAAATCATTGCAAGCTATCAGAGCAGTTGGTTTGCAAATTTTTCATTTTCATGAATTTTCTTCCATTTTCCTAAACTCTGTTGGGATATCCCAATATCACTTAAAATTGCTATCTTATCAGTTGGTTATTGAATTTTGCATTTTATTCATTTATGTAAGTCTTTAATTAAAGGAGCGTTGTCCGATTTTTCAAAATTAAGTTTTTAATGAAAGATGACCACTCAAAAGATTTAAGTTTCAAATTTCAGCTCAATCGGTCTAACCGCTTTGATTTTATTGGCAATTTAGTATTTCAGAGCCACCTTATATGTTACTGTGTAAAATTAATTATGGTTACAATAATTAGACACATATTCATGTATATCTTCAAAATGAAACATAATTCAGCCGTGAAATTTCACATGGGTTATGAGAAAAATATGAGCAACATTTTGGTATCAAAATCTCAAAAAGTTGAGGCAATCGGACCATGCTCCTTTAATGAACTATAAATAATATGTAATTCAATTTTCTCTCAAAAACCTTGAAATGAATGTAAATAAATAATCCTATACTATCAGATTTATTGGTTGTCAATTTTTACATTAATTCAAGTCTGTTGGGAACTGTAGGTAATACTGCATCTAGCCATCAACAACCTTGAAATAAAATGCAAGTATATAATCTCATACTATTGTTTTAAAGGAGCCCCGTCCGATTGGGTCAACGTTTTTTCAAACTTTCTGAGATTTTGGTACCAACATGTTCCTCATATTTTTCTCATTATACATGTGAGATTTTACGGCTGAAACATGTCGCTTTTCCGAGATATAAATGAAAATGTGTTAAAATTATTGATATTATGGTAACCATAATATTATTTACACAGTAAAATATAGGCAAATTAAAAATACAGAATTGCTCATAAAATCAAAACGGTCGTTCCGAATTGACAATTTGAAATTGAAGTAACTTAAGTGGTGATCTTTCATATAACAGTGAAAACTAAAATTCAAAAAATCGGACCATGTACCTTTAAGGTCAACAACCATCAAGTGATGATACCAATTAATTGATGACATGGCAGTCATTTTGTCAATGTACTTTTCCACTATCATACCTGTTTTGTCAATCATTTACACTTCTTTTTTAGGATTATGTGATTTACCCATCTCAATGATTACTACCAGCTGTTATTTTCAATTTATCTAAATATTAAGTTTTGTGTTTTCATGACCTAACACAGGTAAAATAGATATGTTGGTAACAAAATACAAGAGAAGTTATTATTAATTTGAATATTATTGGTTTCTCTTTTAATTTTACCAAAAGCTCCATCTTAACGGTGATAGCATATAAGTTGAAAACAGCTGGAGGTTGATTGTCTTCCCTTGTTTAACAAAATTCACCTAGCGTACTTTCAGTAGCATAACAACAAAGTTGCTATATTTTCGTAGCTTTAGTTAAGTCACTGCATACACAAGTGCTTACACCACAGTGACTACAGTGGGGTTCACCACACGGACAAATCAATCTGTACTTCGCACATCTAGATTTTTATTTATTTGTTTATTTGCAACATATTTACCCAGGGTTGCGGCTGAATCGGGCAACCCTGGGTAAATATGTTGCAAATAAACAAATAAATAAAAATCTAGATGCATGTAGATTAAACTGGACTTCAGCAAACTATCGCACTAGTGTAAGTGAATGCGCGTGTACATACGCGTAGTTGTGCTATTTCTACGCAACGCACATCCAAGCGTGTCAATACGCGCACTGGATTAAAGTCAGATTGACGCGCGACCGTGTGAACACAATCTGCACTTCGGAAATCTACATTCATCTAGATGCATCTACATTTGACACTTCCGTGTGGAGAGCCCCAGTGTCACTCTACTGTAACAGTTCTTGCATCCTACTAGTAACTGCAAAGTAACTTTTACGACCAGTGTGATAATGATACCATTTTGCAATTCTATTAGCAGGATGTAAGAATTTTGCTATGTGAAGAGGAAAAAGTCCCGTTTTACTATATTTTGTAAATGTTGGTACAATCAGAAAAAGAAAGGGAAATAAAGTATTTTGCATATGTTCATTCCTTCATCGAGGAGGGGCAATATATGAAAAGAATCAATATGGCAATAGAACAAAAATCAGTATTGTGAAGAAAATGTTCCCACCATAAATGGTAAAACAGCTTTCTGTATCTTGTCCTTGCACTTCATTTTTTTGCCTCTTTTGACAATTCAATTTTGTTAGTAGGATACACATTTTACATTTTGTAAACATAAAAAAAACACCTTTTCATGTTTTTGTGATAAAGTGTAACTTGACTTTAAAGTACTTTAAAGTAATGTGCTATATTTATCTAATTGATGTTCTTATTGATAAGTTGCATTGTTTTCTAACAGCTTATAGTATGTATCTATTCCTGAAAAAGTTATATTCAAACTTGGTACTTTTCACTTTCACTTAAGTGTAGTACACTAAAAGCAGTACCACTGCAGTCATGAACAAACTTTGAATATTACAAAAATGTGAAACTATTTATGCCTTTAGTTTGAGTATAAAGATTTAAACTTCTGAATTATTGTAAAGTTTTAAATATCTCCTTCAAATCTGTCTTTTCTGAGAATCTAACATTTACATGTTTGCTTTACAGCTGTAATTGGT
The DNA here is from genome assembly GCA_000969725.1 of Ophiothrix spiculata. Classification (NCBI taxonomy): domain Eukaryota; kingdom Metazoa; phylum Echinodermata; class Ophiuroidea; order Amphilepidida; family Ophiotrichidae; genus Ophiothrix; species Ophiothrix spiculata. The sequence goes on from JXSR01S015690.1 coordinate 20,398, forward strand.
TGGTTATATTGTGTATATTTTTGTGCTAACTTGTGTTCATTTTTTTTTTGATTCTGATTTTTTTTGATTCTGATACCATATTGCAGTTCTATTAGCAGGATGTAAGAAATTTGCTATGTAAAGAGGAAAAAGGCCCTTTTTACAAACATTTTCTTCACATTTTGATTAAGAATAGAGCGATGTAGCAATAAGCTTAATTATGTATCACAGGTGGAAACGTTGTTGCAGAGTGAACTTTTGATGTTGCAATTTATTTATACTTTCTTATATATAAATGTATTTGGCTAATATATACAGATATATATACTTAAAGCTCTTACTGTCCTTATCAAGAGAAGATATCGTGAGTATCCCATCATGCATTGCTTCCTTTGGGAAATTTTGTACAGAAAGTCATGTGAGTAGTTAGTGATGAAACATACCCAAAATGCAAGATTACAATAATTAAATTTGATTTAGGGTCATTTCATCACTAACTACTCACATGACTTCCTATACAAATAATCCCATAGGAAGCAATGCATGATGGGATACACACAATTTCTTCTCTTGTACTTATCTATGGTGGGTTAGAAACCCTTTCAGTAACTTTGCCAGGATTTATTTTTATTATCACTGTAAGAAAATTGGGCGATTTGGAGGTGATTTCGCCCTACGTTGATGCAGCCGTACCAGCATTGGGTAAAACAGAAATATACAAACATCCCTGCTCAAATGTTTGACAAAACTATTTGGGCAGAAACGTAAGTCCAAGAGCTATGTGTTAGGCAAATGCAATACAAAATTTTGGCAACAGTGTGTAACCTACACTTTTTTTTAATTTGCCCAACAGTAAATTTTGGTACAATTAGAAAAAGAAAGGGATGCATATTTGCCCATTTTTTTCTGTGTAGTTGACCCTGTAAAATGCTGGAGATATACTCTCTAAATGTAAACGAGTGAAAATTTCACTCCCCAAAAGAGTGAAACTCTTATAAATCACTTAGAAAGGAGTGGTTTTGTATGTTAAACGAAGGACAACTCAAAAAAGAATTGTCCTTTGTTTAACTCCTCAAACGATGGAAATTCACTCTTTTTAGAGTGATTTTCACTCTTTATGAGTGGAAATTTGCTGTTTAACATACAAAACCACTCCTTTCTGAGTGGTTTATAAGAGTTTCACTCTTTTGGGGAGTGAAATGTTCACTCGTTTACATTTAGAGAGTAATAACTTGTCCTCTATAGGGGCAGTCCAAGATGGCTGCCATCCCCTGTGAGATTTTATGTGGCATTCAAAATGAGATTTGTTAATTCCTCTATCAAGCCATATCACAATATTGTGGTAGGCATAGTGCACTATAAATCACCTACAATTAGTCATATCAGACTTATCACATTGAAACCATCAGTTGCCTGTGCAACATGCCTCTCATTTATCACAGATATTGGCTAGAAGTTTCCATACTCCATAAATCTTGAAGAATGCAACAAGCAGCCGATAAACGCACATATGACCATACGCGGAAATAAATTAGTCCGTACTTTTCAAATCATAACAAAGTACCAAAATCATGTTGATTATTCAAATGAACTTATATTCAAGATTTGTCCATGTAGTAACAACAAAATTAACCAAAAATAATACCAAAATAATGAAAGATTTATGTACCAAATGTATTAATATGCAGTGATTTGGTCTTAATCATTCCTAATCAATCATTGCCAGTCTCTTACACAATGCAAAAACAACAGTTCACAATGTTGAAGAATGCAAGGGGAATTCTTTGGATCTTGTAACAGAGTCTGATTGCTTGTTGCATACTTCAGGTTTTATAGCGAATATAAACCTTGAGGTATAAAACAAGCAGCCAATTAACGCAAACAACCATATGGGAAAACTAAATTAGTCCATATTTTTGAATCATAACAATGTACCCAATCTTGCTGAATATTCAAATGAGCTTATGTTCAGGGTTTGTCCATGTGGTAGAAAAAACCTTTTGCCAAAATATGATACCAAAATCATGAAAGATTCATGCCCAAAATATATTAATACACAGTGATTTTGTCTAAAATCAGAAAAACCAGTTCACAATGTTGTAGAATACAAGGTACATGGTATGGATCTTGAAACAGAGTGTGATTGCTTACTTCATACTTCATACTTCCAAGGTTTATTAAGTAAAGTGATGAAATGAGAGACTTTGGGAGTTGAGCTGTATCTGTGTAAGGCCAGGTCCAGACTCCACTATCGTATATAATATTTTGCCTAGAATATTCTATGCTGACAAAATTTTGTCCTCAGCATAGGATATTCTAAGCAAAATATTCTATACGATAGTGAAGTCTGGAACGGGCCTAAGAACTATCTCAAGGTCAAGTATCATTAAAACCTGATCATCCTTTCCAGATGAATGATTTAATTAGATCATTTGGACCAAGTACACTTTGGGTCCCCTTTTTGGCTTGGCGCATAGGGGTTTGGTTAGTTTTAGGTTCATTCCACGGAAAATTGAACTTTTTTTGACTTCAAGCAAAAATCAGTTTTAGGTTCAGTTTTAGGTTCATTCCACGGAAAATTAAACTTTTTTTGACTTCAAGCAAAAAATCAGTGTCGTCTCTGTTACTCATTGGTTGAGTTGTATCTGTGTTGCAGCTATCTCAAGGTTTATTACCATGAAAACCTGAGCATCCTTCCCGGATGAATGATTTAATTAGATCATTTGGATCAAGTATACTTTAGGTCCTGTCAAAATTTTAGGCTTACGGTTTATGTTTATGGTTAGTTTTAGGGTTAGGGGTTAAGATCAAGTTTTTGATTGGTCATATAAGTATACTTTTTCTAATCATTAATTTTGAAAAACCTATCAGGTCTTGAACTCTTTTGACCTTAGGATTGTTGTTAGCAGATACAGCCTCATTGCACTCAACCTTACTTTCAATAACTTATGAGTTTCAGTGGGATAGACCACATTTATTATTTAAATTGATCAATAGAAATAATCTAGAAACACTACCTTCTTTAAACTTTTACACACCAAAGTTTTCATTTGCTCCATACTCGGTATCCTAGCAACAGATCGGTGTCGTCTGCACAAGAATCACATGCTATCATAATCTTGACATTTAAATCCCAAGCGGACTTACTTTATCTTTTTCTATTTCTAGAATAAAGCACCAATTTTGCTAAGTCTTTTCAGATATCAGATTCTGTATATATGCGCTTCTGCCCAAGTCGTAAATGTTAATCTATGCAAAAGGAAGGACAAATGTGTGAAAATGGGATATCGTCTCATTATCTTGTGCTTGTATTATATTGAATGGGAAGAGTCAACCATAGTGATGTGAGGAGTATGTTAAAGTAATATGTGACCGCTCACCACAAATTCTCTGTAAAGTTGGAATTTGAGTTTAACACTATATGTGTGGTGCTCTGGCATAATGAGCGGAAAGTCGCGATTGAAGATTTTGAATAAATGGCTGCTAAAGTAAAAATATGATGAAAAGATCAAATTTCGTTTTTTGACATAAAACAAATAAATACATTAGTGCTAACCTATATTTCGCGTTTTGAAGGTCAATTACGCCGGGAAGTGTATTTATTCACGGGTAATTGATCGCGTTTTGCTATTATACACTATAGTAAACAGTAACTTTAAAATCGATTTGCGCCCGTTTTTTACTGCCAGATTTTGAGTGGACTGCCTTGTGTTTCTATCTCTAAATGAAAATTGTAGAAAGAAAGTATGACATATTATATATCATTCGAAAGCTGAGATTATAGAGAATTAAAATATGTCATAAACTCAATTTTGAAAATCGCGACTTTCCGCTCATTATGCCAGAGCACCACACATATGTTCTAGAATCCCATTAGATCCACAATTTTGATCGCTTTGAAAAACAATGTTCTCCGCATTATTTATCTTCAAAATCGAACTCAGTGATAAACTACCTCAATACAATTCATGTGAAACAAAAAATTTGAAAATTAAGGGACAAAACAAAATTTGAATAGCGCTTTCATTTTACAAGTTTATTATAGAATTATTAGATTATCTCAAAAACGATGCAACCGATTTGAATCTTTTTTGCACTAAAACACGCACAACCCCTATCTTGACTTAAGTGTTAATATATTGGGTAAAATACATGGAAAAAGTCATATGTCAATGAAAATTAATATTATTATGGAATTGCTTCATTCATGTATTAAACTCTATGGAAAATATTAGTTTCCATTGCAACTGAAAGAATATCCTAAAACTAGCATTTTTTAGGTGAAATCGCATTAGAAATGTGCATTTTCAGGTTGACTTATTCTGACATGCCATGTTGCAAAAAATCGTAACTCCACTTTCAGTACATGCTTGTCAGTGATAATATAAAGCTGAATATATGTTCTATTTGAATCTGCAATAAACTGGGGGCTGACATTACTGGAGGTTTGTGGTGGAGGATCACAGTTTTACTAAAAACTAAGCAATACAATGCAATAAGAAGAATCCCTGTTTTTGTCCTGATGATCAAACTGTCAAATTTTTAATATTTTACCATTAGGATTTGCTTTTAGGGTTAGTAACAAATGTTAGATTTAGGGTTTGGGTTAGGATTAAGATTATCATAAGAGTTTTGGTAAGGGTTTGGGTTTTGGGGTAAGGTTACCGAAATATTACAAGTGAATATAAAGTTGTTGTGAAAAAACAGGGATTCTTCTTGATGGAAGATTTAAACATTTTTTCACAACACAAAAATTTGAAAACATACCTCGGAATTTTCAAACGGGATCCATTGTTTTTCATCAGCGAGATGAGACTGACTCATCAGATCGTGACCTTTGGGTATTTGACCTGAGAACAGTCTTATAGACTCCCAAAAGTTTGTGTCCGCCCCCGTCTGGGTTCAGTGTCATGGAAATGCAACTCCAGAACAATAAAGACTTTCAAAAACCCATAAAGAATTAAAGAATACACAAAATAAATGTGCAACAAATCTGCAAAACTACAAGAATGTATTACTCAAGCTATATGACAATGTAATACTAGTTGTGATTTATAGTGTACTCTGCCTTCTTGACAATGTGTTTTTTTGCAGCCTAAGGGGTGCACCATTAGATTTCCAGGGGGGAGCAGGAAGTTTTTTGAAAACAAAAATTCCCCCTCCACAGGTAGAAGGAAAAAAAATCCCCCCTGAAAATGGAATAGGCAGAAAAACAGTAATTTCCAGGGGGGGAAATCGCTCCCGAATGGGGCGCTAAAAACAAACAAACCCAAACCCAACTTCCTGCTCCCCCCTGGAAATCTAATGGTGCACCCCTTAGAGATCCTTGATGCCTATATTTTTAGTTACAGTTGTTTTCTATAGGAAACTTATAGGTGAATCTTGGTGCCTATATTTTTAACTACAGTAGCTTTCTATAGAAAACTGACCCGAAAAAGACAGCTTTTTGGCGTCAATATATTTAAACTACAGCAATTGACCAGGTTGCCAGGATAAAGACAGCACCAATTCAATGAGCTTTTAGTATATAAGCACCACCATTGATGGTACTACAGCTATACCAAATCCGCCGAGCCATTACTGTGTTTGGCCCTCTATTGAGAGGGCCACAATTATTATTTCCCAAGACATTTGAATAAGACAAGTAATGCATGAACTACATACTTGACAGCAGGCATTGTGCTTTATGAAATGTATCCAATTCACTAGGCAATAAAAAAACCCGATTTCTTGATACCGCATTTCGTCATCGGGGACACCGCAGTATTGGTTCTGGCGAATTGATCTATATATCGGCAAGGCATTTGACAGTCAAAATCAATACATGGACTGTGATATCATCATGCGTTACATAAATTGAAGTGAAGCCATGATCTTAGGGAAATTCAGTTTTATTTTGGGACCACCTCAGTAATGGGGTCAATGGATGGGTGTGTTGTCTTCTAATGGTTTATTCAGAATCTGTCAATATGCATCGCACAACGCCCATCGATGCGCAGTCCTGTACACATGCTATTCCTTGTGCATAGCGTATGTAAAGACTGTGCTTCAATGGGCATCGATCGATGCATATCAACAAGACTCTGAATAAACCATAAACCAGTTGGGTCAGGTCAACTATGTTTAGAAATTACCTGAAATCAGCAAGAACCAATCAACTACCAGTTGGAGTTTAAATCAACTCATAACTGATGATTAAACAATATTTTTATTTATTTTCTACCTATTTTTTGTATTGCAGTGCTTTAGAATATACCTTAGGAGACGATACAGGTGTTAATTTATCTGCCATAAGAACTATACGAGTGCTACGACCACTTAGGGCAATCAATAGAATACCAAGTAAGTGGTCCAAATTTTACTATGAAATGTCATTTTAGTCAAGATACTGCCATGCTTTACCTGCATATTTGGTCAGATTTTAGAAGTGTTAATTCAAAGAGGCGGTGTGCAAGTGTACCACGTGTATCAAAAAAAAAATTGTGCACGAATCAAAACTGATTTTGACCTTGATAAAAGCACCGATTCATACATTTCTTGTTATTGTAGTAAAGCAGATTTAATAAGCTTTCAAATGCAGAAAAAATGATAGAAATCAGATGAAAAATAAAAAAGATATGACCTTTTTTTGTGAGTACGTCTCTATCAGATCATAAAGCCATAACCCGTAATTGTGATATGTAATATCTTGCTTAACTGTGTAAATCCCATTGCAATGGAAGAAAAAGAGACATACTTACAAAATTGGTCATATCTTTTTTATTTTTCATCTGATTTCCATAATTTTTTCTGCATTTGAAGTCTTATTAAATTTATGATTTGGTGCTTTTATTAAGGTCAAGATCAGTTTTAATCCGTGCACAATTTTGTTTGATTCATGTGGTGCTTTACTTTATTTTACTGGGAGTGGGTTCAGAGATATTCCACACCATTCTGCTTTATTTCAGTTCTCATAGGTCAGTGTGTTGTTTTGATATGGATTTAAAGGAGCTTGGTCCGATTTTTCAAAATTCAGTTTTCAATGTCATATGAGAGATGACCACTCCCAAGGTCTAAGTTTCAAATTTCAGCTTAATCGGACAAACTGTTTTGATTTTATGGGCAATTTTATATTTTAGAGCCGCCTATACGTTACTGTGTAAAATTAATTATGGTTACCATAATTAGACACATTTTCATGTATATCTCCAAAACGGAATATAACTCAGCTGTGAAATTTCACATGGGTTATGAGAAAAATATGAGCAACCTTTTGGTACCAAAATCTCAAAAAGTTTTTAAAAAAAGTTGAGGCAATCGGACCAAGCTCCTTTAGGTTAAATACAAAATACTTAGTAGAAACATAGGGCCGTATTCTCAAAATAAAAGATGTTTAACACTATAGGCCAAACAATAATTTATTAGACAATATAAATAAAAATCCAGGGCAGAGCTTGCATTAACAAACAATTGGGCCCTGCACTCTGGATTTCTGTTTAAACTGTCCAATAAATTATTGTTGAGCCTATAATCAGTGTTTAAATTGCGATTGAAACAATGAAAAAGTTAAATGTAATTCTCAAAGAGTGACCAAATGCAATCACCATTTAAATTTTTAACCACTTGTTGTTAAACTTCTTTAAAATTCTTTTGAAACCAAGCTAGGTTGGGGGATAATAGTTGAAAGTTTTAAATATTGTTTCTTACTAGATGCGCTGTTTAAAGATCAATTTTAACTAAATGGATATTAGGTCTACCAACATTTTGCTAAAATCAGATTTTAACTAAATGGATATTAGGTCTACCAAAATTTAGCTAAACATCATTTGAGAATACGGCCCATAATGTTTAAAATGTACTCATTTCTGGAGTGAGTTACTGAGTTACTATAGTAATAAAGTTTGCATACAATGAAAACATCTAGGGCTTCTTAGTACACAAATGATTATAGGGGATATGTCGCAAACATAGATAGCACAATCAGACTCTCTTGCTCCTCAATGGTATTATTTTACAAAATGTGGGTTTACTTTTCAACATTTTGAAAATATGCACCAAATGTAAGTGATGCAAATTTATCCATTTTTGATGTGGTAAAATTAGCATTAAAATATTGTGTTTCTGCTAAAATACTGACTTTTGTGTAAATTTGACTTAACATTTTGGCCAATTTGGTATAAAGATTGGTCCTCTTTTCTTAAAAATTGGTTTTTATAGTTGACACTTCAAATTATGATAAATCAATATATAAATATTCAAACCAAACTTAGTCACCCCCTGCAAAAAAATATTAAAAAGGTTTGAAAAAGGTTTTGTTCCGTAACATTCCAGATTTTCCAATCCCCACATGTCCCTATTCTGGATTATTTTATGCTTTTTTGGGAGCATGTGTGGCTGAGTGGATAATGCGCTGACTCATAATCCATAGGTTGTGAGTTCGAGCCCTAGTGTCAAGTATTGTGTCCTTGGGCAAGGCACTTTATCCTCATTGCTCCTATGCAATATTTAGTATGTGCCCATATGGCTGCAGTCTAAACATTGCATTGTGCTTGTTTAGGTGTATTTAATAATTAAAAATTCTAGCAATTTAATCTGCGGATCACAATTAGAGTTTAAATAAAATTTAGTATTTTAATTTGTTTTTAAATAATTAATTTCTCTGTATTTTTTCCTTTTTCAGGTCTACGCATTTTAGTTATGTTACTACTGGATACCCTCCCCATGCTGGGGAACGTCCTTATGTTGTGCTTTTTTGTGTTCTTTATATTTGGTATTGTTGGCGTACAGTTATGGAAAGGCCTTCTACGCAATAGATGTTATTTAGATTTACCGACCAATGTTTCATTAGGATTAGGGTAAGATATGGCCTCAGTGTAATAAGAAAAATAAAAAAGAACTCTGATTCTCAATGCATGTAGGATTGAAAATTCACTTTTTACAGCATGAATTTGTGAGATTTTAAAGAGATTGTTTTCTTTATTTTACGTCGAGAGAAAAGAAGAATAAAATAAAATTCAGCCACATAATCACCTGAAAATGCAGTAAAAATATCTGCCCAGTGTATAACCTTTGCGGCTAAAAAATGCATATCTCATATAGTTTTGGGCAAAAGAAACCTGAGACAGATGTCTTTTTTTTTGGGGGGGGGGGCCTAAGTTAGAAAATATCTCTTTGTATTGATGTCACCTTATGAACTAATGATGTATAACACTAAGTGCGTTTCCTACATTTTTATGTGTAAATTCTTTGGATTTAACAGTCACTTTGACTTTTACAGGTTTACTCTGAATAGCATCTCTTTCAAATGTCCTTTATATCAAAAAATGACCACAACTACTAAAAAATTGCAAAGTCTGGATTTGATTTTTTGCCTGTGCACTAGAAGAGAAATATAACTACATCCTCAAGTAAAATTCATGATGCTTCTAGTTAATATACCCAATGTGTCTTTGGATAAAATTAAAGAGGCATTGATCTTTAAAATTTCAGGGATTTTTTCTTCTTCTTTAATAAGATGTTAAATAGAGATATCTGAACAACAGAACTATTTATAGACCATATCTATAATTGACATACTCCCGCCGTTGATGGGGTAAATCCACAGAATCGGACGGGGAACAAAACTCAGAGCAAGATCAAGTAGTGTATTTATCATTCTTGGCCTTGTTCTGAGTTCCGATTCCCCGCCCGATTCTGTGGATTTACCCCATCAAAGGCAGGAGTATGTCAATTATAGATATGGTCTATTGATGTCATACATCATGAAATATCTAAAGATTGGTTTGTAAAACATTCCTTTCATATCATAGATTGCAGATAAATCAAAAGCAATTTGGAGTTTGCATTAGATCTCCAGAAAAGGCAAATTTTAAAAATTCAACTATAGGGGGCAGTATTTATCGTTGTCAACAACGACAATTAAGAATAAAAGAATACCTAAATACTGTGATATAGGCCTATAGGGTTTGAATTTGACAATGAAACTTTGCATACTGTCATTATTACCGCAAATACTTCAAATGATGCAAAAATCTTAAAATGCTTGGAGAAAAGTTTGAGGATGATGCAGAACTTATCCAATGCTCCTTTAAGAATTAAACAGTGAATCTAGTCATGGGGATATTCGGTATCGAAGTGTTATGTGTAGTCCGATTATCAACCAGACAACTGGATCACGCACATCCCCTGACAACAGTTAGTGCTATACTTTTGTGTCGTGATCAATTCAATCATAGTTCCAAACCAGTAACTGGGTGAGTTACGTAATCACTTCGATACTGAATTAATTGGTTATGAACAACCCTAAGTTTTTCCTTGTCATCATAAGTTTACATATTGTTAATTTGTCTGTTCACAATGCTTTCTTTCAGATATGAAGTTGATCCTTATGCTCCATATCATGAAGGTTCAGAATATGACGATTATGTTTGTAGCTTAGGAGAAGACAGAGGGATGCGCCAATGCACAGATCTAAAAGCAGAATTTTATATAGACGATGACGAGAGATCGTGCAATGAAAGCGCCCTCCCATTTATGAATTATACTTATGACAGTAACTCATCGTGTGTGAATTGGAACTTGTATTATACTGTTTGTAGAACCGCTGGGCCCAATCCATTTCTGGGGTCCATTTCTTTTGATAATATTCTTCTAGCCTGGGTAGCTATTTTCCAGGTGAGTAGCATGTATGTCTGTGTGTTTGTCTTGTAGTTTATCGGTATGTCTAGAAACATATTGCCCAAAATATGAAGATGATAGTACAAGTGAAATATATACATACGGTACCAAAAAAACCACCCAAATTGGCTATCAGAATAATTGAAGAATAGGAAAGCACACTTTTGCTGAACCATTTGTCACTAAGTTTCACGCTTCTGTGATCATCAGACACTTTGATTGATAACCTTTTACTTTCACAGATATAGTAATGGGAAAAATTTGGTGCAGTCTCAATCCATTGTTATCCTTGATTTTATCTATGCTTTCCTGTTTCATGAATTCATAAATACAATCTTGAAAACAAATTAATCAGACCAAATCGTTTGTTCAGTTAACTGGTCTGTTTTGTCCGTTAGTTTTGGTAAATTTGTTAGATGTAAGCCAGCAAAATTGTCTGTGATTAGAAAGCCAAGTCTCCATCAACAAGTAATAGATCTGATTTTTATCACATTCATTTTATGGATAAATTTGCTTGAGTTAGTCACTGACGACATTTCTTAAAATTATAAAGTGATTAATGAGCACACAGAGGCTCGTATATGTAATTTTTTAAGATTTTTTTTTTTTCAAGTTTATAAACTGTCTTGGACCATATATCTTTTAAAAGGACCTAACATGACCAGTATGTTATACCAGTATAATGTGTTTGTGATCGTTCCCAAACTATTTTATGTAATACAAAAGTTGACTCAAATCATCCTCATTATTAACAAGTTTTGAAGTGAGTGATTTGACTTGCATCTAATCAGATGACAGCGTTATTTAGGCCACATACGAAAAAATAAGTTGTTAAAGGTTTCTCAAAATGTGAGGAGGGAGGGAGGTGGTCTTTTTTAAGGTTGAGGTGAGCCTGAGCAATCCAGGTATACACTTGGTAGATGTTGACTGCACATTCAGTTGTTGTCTTTTAATTCAATGTGATATGGATAGATTTTGATTAGACGACAGTTCCGACTTTAAAAACCATCAGAAATTAAAAGAATCCTTTAAAGAGGAAAGCAGAGTCTTGATGTTTGAATGATTTAGCTAAATTTTTAACACCTTCAGCAATTTTGCAAAACAAATAAAGTGGTGCGGCACCAAAAAGTGAGGAGGGAGGGGACGAGAAACAACTTTATTTTTTTATGAGGCCTTATCTGAGAATTCACCTCAGTGCTATAAGTGGATCAGATTATTGGGCTGAAAACTGGAGTCCCTATTATTTCACATACAGGACCGTAGACAGGCATGAAAGACAGGGATAGACAATGTTTACTGTCCTGATATCAGTCCAAACTCATGTATCATCCCTATTTATATACAGATGTTGACTCAATAGCAGGAAGATCAACAGTCTGGAAATAAGGCCAAAAAAAAGTTGTTTGGTTGTCCTCGACCGACCGCCCCTATTTTTCGAAACTGGAAAAAAGTTTTTAACTGTACATAAGTATACAGCGCCTAATTTTCAGATTTCCAAAAAAAGTTTTTTTTTTCTTTTAGAATTTTCATTTTTTGAAAATATTTTTAAGTTGCTGTTTTCATTTTGTTTCCATTTAAAACTGTTTTTAAACTTGTATAAAGCGATTTTTCAGTACAGTAGACTTATTTGCACCTTTATAGAGGCCATAATTGTGTGTAATTTTGACTTACATTTGAAAAAAAATCTTAAAAAAAAAAAATTCCGCCCGCCCGCACTTGCTCAAAAAATTAATTTTTTCCTTGGCCCAAACATGTGATTTGATCCATTTATAGCATAAGGTCCACAAATGATATATTCTATAAGATAACATCTTACAGTATATATGTGTGTGTTTGTAAGGGTGCTGCATATGTTTTAACCCATGTTTCTTTCCGTTTACAGGGTAGGGCTTTTTTTCTTTGGGTTTGCTTTGCTCTTTCTCGTTTGCTCCAGAAGCACACTTCTGGGTGATAAAAAATTATACTTTGCACAGCTCAATTTGCATGTGTTTTTTTTTCATGCAAAACAAAAGTCATATTTTTGCAATTTGTTTCTATATCCCTTAGATTCCATTTGCCCCATTCTCCCCTATTCTAACACAGAGTGGATCTCATCTTTCCCATTTCACATAGTATGATCCATTCTTTTTTGAAGTACCACTGACCTGTTTAAGCTGTACTAGCATTTTTTGTGTGGTATAATTGTTACAGACCTCAATTTTTTTAAATCTAAAAAAAACTATTACCTTCTGTTCAAAAACTCAAGGTGTCTAGTAGAACTAGCACGGTTCCCCTGATCTCCCCTTCCACGGACCCAGCAACGAGCCCAGGCAGCGCACAAAGCGTGATGCCTGGGAGAGGTAGTTGGACAGGTGGTGTTGGACAAGGCACTGAAATCAGGGCTAGGTGTCTAGATGTGTTTCAGATCTGGAATCCTTACCGATGACATTGAACCAGATGCTATTAT
>JXSR01S015691.1:31103-43841 GCA_000969725.1 Ophiothrix spiculata
GAAGTAAAGGTAAAAAGAAGACTTTGTTAATATTTTATTTCTTCTTGTACTTGGCCCGTGCCAATTCAAATACATGTAAATCGTTCCCTAAATTTACGTTTTGGAAATCACTCATCCCTAAATCTAGTATCTTCTATAAATCGTGTCCGCCGCCGCCTGGTTTTCACTGTTCAATAAATTTTTGAGTGGCAGGTAACGCGACTAACATATAAACCAGTTAGTTTGTCAGTTTGATTTTAACGACACATCACAAATATTTTGATTGAATTCAACTTTTTCAAGACGTCGGACCCCTAACAGCAAATATGCAAATTAATCTAAGTACCTTCTACTTCTAAAAATGAGAATTTTTCCTGTCTGTCCTGTATAATTGGGCACTGGTTGTGTCATGTTACCATATGCATGCTGACTTGTCTTGATTGTGGGAACCATAGATTTAAGAAAGTACAGATAGGAAACAGGTGTATTTGCACCCTAAAAATTTGGCTTAGTTAATGAATTACGCCACACGGACGCCGTGCCTGGATTGACGTTGTGCGAGTGCGTAGTGACTCCGCTGTGCGTTCTGTCGAGTGCTACTATTACATGACTACAACGCAATACACATCTTACATTTTTCCGCCAAATTTTGCGTAAGCAAAGAACAACGCTTGACTAGCTCAGCAGCCGCATTCTCAGTCAAATTACCATTCTGTTGCCAGAGTATGGTGTGAACCATCACATCAGTTACCTAGAGAACAGTACAAGATGTGTTATTACAGTCAACCTTCGCAATGAGCTCCCCGTTTTGCGGGGTTTTTACTCATTAACGTGTGTTGTCAAGTAGTGATCTTTGCCGTATGCCACCTATTGCAGTCCACGCAGTTGGATATGATTGGTTGTTACCTAGATCGTCATGCCTTCTTGTCACATAACGATTGTCATGCGTGAAGCCCATGATATACTAGCAAAACGCAGCTATCGTATGGTTTGATTTTAGCCACTTTGAAGACGCTAACGAGACGCTAGCAAGTTAAAATAATTTGAACCTTAGCATCTTCATAAGCGTCTAGCTAGACGCTAGCTGCATCTTGCTAGTAAATCATGGGCTTCAGCTTTGTCAGTTGACTTAAATTCTGAATAAGGCGTACGCACGGACTGCGTAAAAGCTCAATTGTTTGAATATTCTGGACTTGATTGTCAAGGAGCTTATTTAGAAAATACACTTTATTACCATTATTATAAACTGTAATTATTTTGTTGTCTTATACAGAATTATCAACAACCAGAGGAGAATCTTCAGATTGTGCTGCTACAACTCAACACAAAAGCAACTAATCTTAAGAATGAGCTTAACAAGATTATCCCCTCAACTAAAAATGCAGCTCAGCAAAGTTCACCAAGTATTCCAGCTAATATCCTATTACGGATAGCTGATACCGTGACAGCAGCAAAGACACTCATATCATGGCTTGATAGGTAGGTGTAGAGATTATCCTCAAGGAGATTATCCCCTCAAGCAACCAATCTTAAGAATGAGCTTAACAAGATTATCCCCTCAACCAAAGATGCAGCTCATTAAAGCTCGCTGAGCGAGCATTCCAGCTAATATCCTATTACGGATAGCTGATACAGTGACGGCAGCAAAGACTCTCATATCATGGCTTGATAGGTAGGTATAGAGATTATCCTCAAGGGGATTATCCCCTCAACTAAAGATGCAGCTCAGCAAAGCTCACCGAGTATTCCAGCTAATATCTTATTATGGATAGCTGATGCCGTGATAGCAGCAAAGACACTCATATCATGGCTTGATAGGTAGGTTTTTAATTCAGATTTTTTAGATTATTAGGTGTAGAGTATTATCCCCAAGGGATTATCCCCTCAATCAAAGATGCAGCTCAGCAAAGCTCACTGAGTATTCCAGCTAATATCTTACTGCGGATAGCTGATACCGTTACAGCAGCAAAGACACTCATATCATGGCTTGATAGGTAGGTATAGAGATTACCCTCAAGGGGATTATCCCCTCAATTAAAGATGCAGCTCAGCAAAGCTCACCGAGTATTCCAGCTAATATCTTATTACGGATAGCTGATACCGTGATAGCAGCAAACACACTCATATCATGGCTTGATAGGTAGGTTTTTTATTCAGATTTTAGATAATCCCTGTATTTTAGGTGCAGATGATAATCTCTGAGGGATTATCCCCTCAACAAAAGATGCAGCTCAGCAAAGCTCGCCGAGTATTCCAGCTAATTTCCTGTTACGAATAGCTGATACCGTGATAGCAGCAAACACACTCATATCATGGCTTGATAGGTAGGTATTTGAGAAAATGGAGAAAAACGGTCTGCATGCATGGTGCATATCGCGTTGTGCAAACCCTCTATAGGCATTGATGGGATCTACTTTCTCCTTGTTGCAGATAAGGCGTTGGAGCACAACTTTGTGCGGCCGGCCGCAACCTGGCCACAGTCTTAATTTTCCAAACTGGCAACCGTAGGTTTGATTGTTCACCTCAAGATGATTGTAAAATATTCATAATTACATGTTTTGAAGTTATTTAGAGGTACATAACCAAACCTACCGTCACCATCTTGGAAAATAAAGGCTGTTGCCATGTTGCGGCCGACCACAAAGTTGTGGCCTTATTGTGCTCCAGCACCTAACTGATACTGTACTAGAGGCCAAAGGGATTATCCTGTAGGCCAGGGATTCTTATTGAGATAATCGGTTAACATAGAAAAATGCCCTTTTGCCTAGCTATCACCAATTCATGCAGACTGATTTCAGTCCACAGATGTCAAAGAGACATACCTAAATTGATTTGCAACCTCGCATATTTGTTCTCTTTTGTCACTTACCAAAGAATTCAGGCCAAAACACATTTTACTAGACCCATTGCAGTAAATTCAACCTGCATTTTGACATTTTCTCTTGCATTTTAACTGTTATACTCACAGGCCGCCATTTTCAAAAGGGGACGATGATTTCCAAGTTGTCAGAAGAGAAGTGTTACAGCATGCGCTGGATATCACACAGGCTGTCCATAGGAAATCAGATGTACCTAGTGCTGTCAATACCATCATGACAAGTGTAAGTACTTTGCTAATTTGTACTCGTTTTGATTGGATGCATTCCCGGGGGAGTGGGGGCACTGACCTAGAAAGGTGGTACGGGTATGTGCGGCCCTCAAGACCCCCTTTTCACACCTTGCCTGCCGCTCCCTAGACCCCCATTTCAAACACAATCTTTAGTTCGCAAGCCCCATTCAAAAAAAATTTCAGTTCCCTAGCCTCATTTTTTGAAATTTAGTTCCCAAGACCCCCATTTCAAGGAAAATTTAGGAATTTTGGGAACAGTTGAAACGACAAAGCAACAAACATTCAGAACCTAGCATTTTGCTTCAGATTCTGCTTAATATTTAATGAAGATAGATAACATTTAGAAGTTAATTTCATTCTCTAAACTTTAGTTTTTAGGTATATTTTTGTTGTTGAAAGATATTCAAACATGCTACAGAGTTTTTCATCACAAATCAACAACTCTGCATACGATGCGTAGGCTTATTTTTATCACACTCGGGTGGCTAAAGCCACCCTCCCGCGATAAAAATATGTGGATGCATGGATGCATCATTGTTGATTTGTGATGAATTAGGGTATATTCAGAGTCCGTCGATATGCATCGCGCAGCAAATCGATAGCGCAAGCTGGCAAGTTTGTGTTGAAAATCTTTCTTGTATCTACAATAAATGAACCTGTCAATGTCATTTCTATTTATGCAAATTCCATTGAACAGCTTCGAAACATTTCCTGATCACAGAAAGCAACATAATTTGGTGAAAAGTTTGTGCTAAGAATTAGATGACAAATGATGATAATGTTATTGACTTTTGTACATACCGCTATGGTGCGCAGCAAAGTTGAATATATTCATTGCCCTGTTCATATCCATTATTGCCATTGAACTCTTACAAGTGGTGAATAGGGAATTTCCCGTTGCGAATTTTGTACACGTATGTATTTTGACCCGTTTCAGCTGTGTTAACTTTTTTTAAAATCCAAATCAGATACGTATCAAAATTGTGAGTTCTGCCGAACTGACATTATTGATATAACCCTTTATTTTATTTCTACTCTTCTTTTCAGAGCCAGGAATTGATGGAGCTGACAGACTCTACCATCAAGCAAGCCACAGATCCCCTAGTCATATCACCCACCGTTATAGATGAGGTTACAATTAAGAAGAAACACCAAGAAGAAGAGTTGGTATGTATATTATTGTGTTATCTCGTGGATAATGTAGTGCTGGACTGTACTAGGTGTGTTCAATAAGTTCTTGGCTTAAGGTAGAGATGAACTTTGCATTTATTATGTGTCTGTCCAGCCCGTATGAGCCGTAAATGCCAGAATCTTCATTTTGTGCTACAGGTTAAAATACAGGTCAAGGTTGTATTTTGCCAAAATTGATTTTTTGACAGATTCACAATCCTTGTGCTTACTACAAAATACCAACAAAGTTTCATTTCAAGAAAATGATAGGAAATGTGCATATTTTTAAGACAATCAACAGAAAATATAGGGCTTACTTGTCTTTGAACGCTTTTATCTCAGTTATATGTTTTACTCCCTGACAACCGTTGACGGACCATAACTTCACTTCTGGAAATCGTGTGGAATTCATTAAGGTGTCATTTTAATCCTTAATGCATGGTCTTTGTAAATAATTAAAAAAGTGGAAATGACAAGAGGTGGCATTTACAGCTGGTTTAGGATGGACGGTCACATATGTAGATTAATTAAATTGATGAATATATGGACAAATTCAAGTAAATACCTGTTTTTATTTTTATTTTACAGAATCACTTTACTTTAAATTTTACTATATAAAATTGCCTCTCCTGTTGTGGAAAGTATGTAGAAGTCCTCTGCCTTTTTTAGGGGGGGGGGGGGGGGGGGGGGGGGGGGAGGTGCTGTGCCTCCTTGACTCCCACTAGGGCTATGCTCCTGGACATCTACAGAGGACCTTAAGCGGTCCACTGAACCCCCAGCTGGAGGGGCAAGCGCCTTGCTCGCTACTATTCGCTAAAAGTGTTGAGTTTTTGGATTTTCAAAGGTTGGCAAGCCTGAGGTTTATCACAAAGACACAATATAAATGCCATTTACCATTTCATTGTTTATTCTATTTCAGGGTTTGTTTCTGAAAACGTCCTCAATTGATGGTGTACATTATATCACTGGGACAAAAGACCAAGTAAGTGTTTGAGCAATGTTAACCTAACGATACATGAACCGACTTAAGTACTTTAAACAAGAACATAAAATATAACGACGAGCCAACATATACATGTTCGCGGTTGACCATCCGAGTGCCATGAGTTTCAAAGGTGACTGTGATACCAAAAATAAGTGACATGATATCTAAGCTATAGCCCATAAGCTACTATATAGCTGATCAAATGGATACCCAATTTGAGAATACATACAAATGTGATGCAATAGTGATTACAAAAACAGAGTAAAAATGTTACTGTATTTTGTGTTTTATCATTGCCTGAGGAAAAGGGGTTTATATATTCCATTGAAACGTTGCGCCGTTTTTGTGCAGTGTGGTAAATCTGAATTGTTGTTGTATTTGCTGTAATAGTATTAAAGTTCTCAAAACAAATCCAAAATTTGGATTCCTGATGAATATATTTCCAAGTATTTGTTGTAGCCTTACATTATTAGGCCTTTTTGTTGTTGTACATTTTCACCACAGTTTCAGTTGGCTTACTTTGCTTATACCTTCCAATGTACACCATTTAAACAATTTTTGGTAGTGTTCCTAGGATTTGAAGCATTTTATTGACAATTTTGAAACCAAAATCATCAAGCCAACCATTCTTGGTGAGTTTAATTCCCTATCAGAGACTAAAAAACCATAGATACCCCATGTGCATGATGAGAGCAGAGCACAAGGGCAGTTTTGATATACCCGATATTGCAAGTCTCACATAGGCCTATGGTATCAAATTTGGCTTTTAAGTCTGACTGATAATTAATGACAACGGTGCCTTAAATTGCCAATAACACATAGTGCAGTTATTGGCAACTTTCCTACTCAACACACACACACACTGTCCCATTGACGAATGACCTCACAGCCCACCCCAATGATTAAAGTATAGCAAGTCTCAAGACCTGTCCAGGTCTCGTTTAGTTTTTGCCAATTGTGTAATTACCAAGTCCGTGGCCGAGGGAGGGGCTCAGGGGGTCACTTGGAACAAAATCTGGCAAAAATTGGGTCTTGATTTTTTATTTACAATTTTTTTTCTATTTTTCTGTGAAACTTACTGTTTCTAGAACAGAAACTCACAATAAATGTGTTAAATTAACAAATCTTTGGTGTCATGTCAGAAATAATTGAAAAATGATCTTGCTATGTTGTCATTTGACTACAAAATGCATTGTTTTCAGAGATTCTTAAGTCAAAATCTCCTTCATGAAAAGTTAAAAAAAAATAAAAAAAGGAATCCCAACTTATGGTTTATTCAGAGTCTTGACGATATGCATCGATCGATGCCCATCGACGCGCAGTCTTTACACGCACAACGCATAAGGAATAGCGCGGGTTAAGACTGCGCGTCGATGGATATCGACAGACTCTGAATATACCATAACTGACCCGACTTCCCCCCCCCCAAGGTAACACAACTTTTCTTTTTTCTTGGCCTGATCAGTTACACCCCCACCCCCCAAATCCAACCTGGACAAAGCCACCAGCATGTCAGTCTTTATCGCAAGATATGCTAATCTCAGATTATAGTTTGAAATTATAGAAGTGGATGCACAAATATGGTTATATATATTACTAGAACTAGTACCGTTCCCCTGATCTCCCCTCCTTTGGATCACCCCTCCCACGGACCAAGCAACGATCCGCGCACTGTCTTGGCGAAAGGGAACAAGTATACTGGATTGAGATTTGATTACTCCCAAATGAATTAGTTATCTGACCACAATGAATTAGTTATCTGACCACAATCTAAACCAATAGCACATTTACCCTAAGCTTCAAGTTTAGGTCTTCATCCCATGCCACCGTGGCTCAAATTGCAAACAAAATCGAATACTGCAATCAACTTACAAAAGTGCCATTTTTATTTTAGTCAAACAATGCTATACTTTGATCAACACCAAATAGGCGGGCCTCTTCACATCGTGCATTGATAAGGATAACCGCGTGCGTAACTGAACACAGCACAACTGCAGGAGATACAGCGCGCGTTGTACCTGCAACTCGCACACCAGTATCTACAGAGCTCGTGTAGGTGGGTTTATGTTTACTTGCGGATGAAGAAAAGCCTCATAATTCCCGCCTATTTAGTGTTGATCAAAGTATAATTCACTACTGAAAGTGTTGTTCATAAAGGTATCATATCTAATTGCTTTTGTAACTATGGACCTATAAGTAAGGCACTGTGACTGTAGGCCTCTGTCAAATATGATATATACTTCAGCTTTTGTCACATTTGGAGTTTAATCTTTATAGTGAAAATATATACACCACAAAATTTGAACAAATTTTGAAATTAAACTTGGGTTAATGAGCTTGTATAAAAGTGCTTGGCATAAAAGTGGGCTTACTAGCTCCTGCTGTGAAATGAGAACCAGGATTTTGTTCTCAGTAGTTACGCTCTAGTGTTTCTTTGTATGTGTTTGTTGAAATTCCAACAAACCTTCTAGTGGCTCTCAAAATACTGAGATTTGTAAAATAAGAGATGTTCTTTCAGCACACTTTTGATTGTACTGTAGAGGGTAGTGGACAGCCCTGAGCAAGAGCTAATATATCACCAAAAATTGCATTTAGTCCAAAATATATGATCACGTCAATACAATTCTAAAATTTGGGTAAGTATTTTTGCTTGCTGCTATGATAAAGGATTTCATCACGCAAATGAAATTATTGCCTATCTAACATTTTGACATTCTGTATCCCCCATCTGTGACGTATTTGGACTTAGGCAAATTTCTTGATTTTTGCTTATTGGATTTTGTTGGACTGTGACGTGTTAGGGTTAATCTAAAGAGCTGATTTCTTCAAAATGTTAGATAGGCAATAATTTTATTAGGATGATGATTTGGTAATCTTCAGGCTAAATCTATGAGCAGGTAAATATTTTAATTTTTCTATAATGTTTTTCTTTGCAGTCTGCTGCAGGTATTGTTGGTAAGGTGCACTCTGGGGATGAGGTGCTGTGTGTTAACTTCCAGACAGTTGTAAGTAGTACCTGGGAACAGAGAGTATGAGAATTGAACCCCCCCCCCCTTGAAAAGTGGACCGTCCCCAGTGGGGTGATTTGCTATAATAATCAGCTGAATATTGTAGCAGATCCACTCTAAATGTAAATGATGTACCATACTATGTCACATAATAACCCTCATCATATGCGCGTTAATCCATAGTTGTTTACGATATTCCGCAAAGTAATTTCTATCTCTTTTAGGCTGCGATCACATAGAAGTATACGGTAAACGATATTCGCTATACGCTATTCGATGGCTATATTTTATACAGTCACGGCGAGCTATTACGTTTTTTCGAATAATGCCCTCTTATGTGACCAGGTAGCATCAAATTCACATGTTCGATTGTATCTATACGTGCGTCCAGGTGAAATCGTGCACCATATACCCGAATAGTATAGTTATATGTGATCGCAGCCTTACAGTTACGTTGTCACTAACACTAGTGAAGCATTTGATTTGTACGGGTTGAATGGCGAGTATACAAATTCAATAATGGATCAGTTCTTTCTGCACGTGAACTCTGCGTGGCATATTCGTGGTTGGTACACATTTTGTCCGTTAGCTTGGAATAGGAGTTTCATGACCCTGTTAGTACTTATTCGTATAGGCTAAACAATAATTTATTTGACAGTTTAAACAGAACCCAAGAGTGCAGGGCCCAATTGTTTGGTAATGCAAGCCCTGCCCTGGATTTTTGTTTACATTTTCCAATAAATTTTTGTGTTGCCTATAATTATTCAAGAATTTTTAAAATGATTTTCTGGCTATGGTCTTTTTTCTAAAATAGAATGTTATTGAAGGTCCAGTAGGTCATTTACTATGTGAGCCAAACTTTGTTTTCTTCTCTTGAAATGAACTCAGTATGACTTATCCCATTTTAGTTCTACATGTAAGCTTATCAATTGCATTATCAGTATTGATGATAAAGTCATTGTGTACGTAAGATGGGAAATTATAGGGAACTACAGCTTGTTTCAGTATTGAATGTTTGTAAAAACTGAAGGGGATTGCCCACAGGTCAGAGAACAAAGTCTTAAAGGGGACTAGCCCAGATTCCACTTAGAATTAAAAACTTATGGAAATGCTCTAAATAAGCTTGAAAGTGTAGCAACATCAAACAAGTACAAAACTTTAGACAGAAATGGCTCAAATTGACAGAGAATTAATTTGCAGTGTATCATTTTGTGATGGTGGTGTGACTATCCTGTGTTTTCTAAATCCTAAATGTGTACCTCAGATGGATTTACCAGATAAAATATGAAACAAACCTCCTGGAGATAATTTAATACATATTAAAAGAGAAGAAACAATTTCATCAAAAATAAACCCATCGCAGGTGTAGAAACAAGATTGTTTTAAGATTTGAAACAACAAACACTGTTTTCATACCATTTTTTGCCACCGCCGGCAAAAGTTAAAATTGGTAAAGAGTTGCAATTTTCTCCAATATTCCTGGTAGGTTATATTGCTACAAACATGTTCTATTGATTCATGTAAAAATATATGTAGGTAAAAAAATAGTGGGAAGAATCAATCAAATCAAATCAAATCAAATCACTTTATTCATAATATCATACATAAATATACTATTAAAAACAATCAAAAAACACGACAATGATATTGCGGGAATGATCAAAAGGCCAAAAAGGCCCGAAGGGACCATCCCCTGAAAAACAAGGTTTCAAATACACACACACAAAAAAAAAATACAAAAAGGGATACAATACCATATACAAAAACCAAACAAAGCACATTAAGGGGAAGGGTGCACCAAAGTCAACAAAAGTCATAATTGGCAATCATGTTGGATTTATAAGTTTTTCTAAAGTTTTTGACTGATTTACATTGTTTTAGATTTGTTTCAAGAGTGTTCCATAAAATCGGTCCTGTAGTGCGAATTGCACGATCAGAAATTTTTTTCTTTGTTTTGTTGATACTATAATCTGAAGCGTTTCTAGTTTGATACTTATGAACTTGGTTATTTTTAATGAAATAGTCTGAAAATATACTTGGGAGGCGCTTTGTTTGATGTTTGTACATAAAAATACCTAGTTCCAATTTAAATGTATCATATATATATAGAATCTAGGCCAGTCCCTTTAATTTGAATTTCACAAGTTGTATCTTATTGTTTTTTCACAGATTGGATGGGAACACAAAAAGGTCATTGACCTTGTCAAGGAAAACCCAATGACCGTCACACTTACGTTAAGAAAGAGACCAAAAAACTTAAGCACTCCAGGACAGTTTCAACGCATCAGTCCAATGTATGGGCCTCGTATACCTCGTCCAGTGGTCCAGGAAAAGACGCACACCCCAAGAAGTCGTAAAAATAGTGATCCTACTACGTTGAGAGTCGTCATAAGGGACAAGGAGGAGGCCAGTAGTCCAAGAGGGTAGGTTTGGTTTTGGCAAGGAAGATGAAAAGGGGGATCACTGCCATCCTGTTTTCATGTTTGATGCTGAGTTATAAGGATTTTAAGTTAAAGGCATTAGCCATGATCATCAAAGTGAAGGTCAACTTTCCTCAACACCTACTGATTTTATTGCATTTTTAGAAAGTAGTTCCAGCTACTAACTAATATCCATAACCATTTTTGTTGAACTTGAACATTTATTGTAAAAAAGACAATTATGCTTTGAATTTCTCATTCTCCGGAGAATGAGAAATTAAGTGATAGTGTTTCTAGAAATGAATTACTATAAATTCTTAAAATTTGAACTTCTTTGTTACTAACAATATATTTTAGTGACAGGATTATGTTCTTAAGTATAGTTAATCTTCCTGAAAGAATAATATTCACTTTTAAACCAACAGTAATCAAATTTATCTAAAAATTGCCAGTTTTGGTCGTTTTTCTCGAAAACTAACACGGTAACCATATTTTTTTATTTCAGTTTTTTGAAGAGCGCAAAAAGTGCTTCAACATACCGAGTGAGTCAAAAAAACTGCAATAGTTAAATAAAAGCCATATTTTAAGAACAAGAGATGCCATGAACATGAAATGTATAGATCTAAATAGATCACAGATTTACCTTTAAAATGGTGAAAGAATGGGGAAAATTGATAAAGGCGTCATAGAGATACACTTATTTGAATAGGAAGACATAAAAACAGTTCTGTCCAACTGTCGTGAATATGTTTTATTCAATACGTAGGACACAATTATGACATACTCCTTTCTCTTTGGTTTGGGTACGTTGAAAAGGGCCGTTTGAGCTTGGTGGCCCTGAATATTTAATATTCGGTTGAACGTGGACTGCGACACATGTGGCAGAGGTTTTCTTTGCGAGCTCTCTTCGGGATCCCTTGCATGACGAACTCATCGACGTTTCTCCTGCTTCTTGCCGTTCGCGGTCTTCAAGATATCTCTTTATTTAGTTTATGGACTGTTCTTGTTCTTTTGAATTTCGCCTGAATTCATAAATGGTGGATGCACATGGTACACCCGATTGGGATAATGCACCCCAGAATCTCCGTTTCACTTCTGCATAAGATTTGGTGGTAAAATAAACCCCAGCAATAAGAGCACGTTGCTCGTTTGTGAATTGATCTTGATGCATTTAAACAGTGACTAATTGATAAGCTCTCCCTTCTAAGATAGTACCCCCAAAACGTGTCATTTTGCTCTTGGAAAAACCGCCTAAAATATCTTGTAAATTAATAGATTAAGAGGAGATTTTCACTGGAGCGAGGTAATCGGTCTGTGTTATTATTCAAGAGGTGCATGCACGAAATTCAATTCAATATTGGTACTTACTCGTTATGAACAGTCGTTTGACGAGGCATGCTCATTTGGACAGTACTGTTTTCATACCATAATATTCAAATAAGGATATCTTCGCGATGCCTTTATCAATTTGCACCATTCTTTCACCCTTTGAAAGCTTTATTCATGATCTATTAAGAAATTAATATTATTTGTTCGAAATTACTTTTGTTCTTACAATATGGCTTCCATCTAATTATTGCAGTTTTTTTGACTCGCGTGGTATGTAAAAATTAAAAAAATAAATGGAGGATTTACTATTTTACAAGCACATAATGATCGACATTTTGGAGTTTTCCCTATACTTTGTATGGTTAATCGGGTGATATTTTGGGAAAATATGTACATTTTGAAATGTTTGTATCTCAAAAACGAGCACGGTGACCTATTTTTTAGATTCGTTATCAGCACAAATAAATCTACCAAATACTAAATTTTCAAGAAAATAAATGGAGTATTTCTTTCTTAGAGAAAACCCCTTAAACATAACATTTCACTTCAATTCATTCCCATGCAAAATAAGTTGTATGTACATATGTTTAATATAATAGATACTGCTTTAATTTATGAAAGAGCATTGGCCATCTGCTCATTTCTACAGGATTTCTCCAAGGGAAAAGGATGTAGCTTGCAATTTATTTGCAATGCACATACTGCATTTTTAGCTCTGTGGTGTTAACCGTAAGAGCT